>JACATO010000985.1:0-307500 GCA_018389105.1 Nautilus pompilius | reverse complement strand
AAAACACCGACCGACACGCTTCCTTCGATTGGAAACAACCAATACAGCTGATATTTCCTCGCGATTACGGCGCAGTGCGGGGACGGGGGAAGGGGCCGAAATAAAGCAGGTGATGAGAAATGCGTAAACAATTAGATTTATAGATCTGGTAGGTATAGAGAAAATCGTCCATGTACATAAACTGGTTTTCCGTAATTTTCTTCATATTTCAGCACTAACTATAAGTTCCCATCTGGTTCTGTTGAGAATCGATCCCATCACGTGGTTCAAACCCCGATGACAGAGCATCATCGATTTTTACTGTTTCCGGATTATTCGTATAAAGAGTCTTGGTTCTGTCCAGTAAATAACTCACAACACTAAAGGAAGTTTGTACTAATATTCCGTTTTTTGTTTTTATTTGTGAGCGATCAAGATTAGAAACATCTGGCTTAGTTTCAACACCTCACACAGGCAGGTAAGCAATTTATTAAGAGAGCTTGATAGTATCACCCAAGTAGCGAAAATGTCTTCTCTTTCGGTCGATTTAACGTTACTTATGCACTTACTGACTGGATAATGATTATAGAAGTATAACGGCTTGTTTTACATTTCAATTCGCTCTACTTATTATTATTATTATTATTATTATTATTATTATTATTATTATTATTATTATTATGCCCCGACAGAATTCTTGATAACCTATTTAATACCAATGTTGGCGATAGACATTGTTTTTGTAATCTTCAGGCGCTATATCTTAAAGACTGTGATGTAATCACAGCTCGTCATGTGACCACGTCATGTGACCACGTCATGCGGTTCACAAAAAATAAAAACAAAGTTAAAGTGGCCACGTCCATAATAATAATAATAATAATAATAATAATAATAATAATAATAATAATATAATAATAATAATAATATAATAATAATAATAATAATTGTGACTAACAGCGTGCTCTAGCGGGGAATCTCATATTTACGGGCGTTCAATTCACATTGGCTCTCTTTTCTGTTTGACGCGATTAAAATCGAGAGAAGTATCGTTGTCTATGTCAAGAAGGCAAATTTACTCCAAGCGCTGATTCGTTAAATATCTGCGCAACAAAGAACCGAAAAACAATAACAACAACAAAAACGTTTTGTATTTTTTTTCGGTTAGTTCTCCCGGTACGGTCACTTTTACCAAAATTTGGCTTTTATTAACTTTTTTTTAGTTTACTCCTCAAGGCTGCTGCGTTGGGCGCCCTCTGTCGACCAGCAAGCTGGTTTATACACTGGACGGATGATCACCTTTACTCTGTCTTTAATGTCCGGCTGAAAGAATACAAAAGAACAGCTTTACGCAATATTCGACGTGGCATTTATTATCTTTCATACTTTATGTCTCATGCCCTGAAAATATTATATTCTTGTCCTTTATGCCATTTTTAATGATGAATTATATCACACCAAACGCAATGAATCTTCGAAACCCAAATTTTAAAATAAAAATAGTGTAACTTTTCTATGATGTATTTGATGTCAATTAATTTCATTTAGAAGAATTACGAAATGATTCTAATAACGAAAATTATTAGTATAAATTATACTTTCAATTAGAATATTTAAAAAAACTTTTTTTAAAAAATTCTGTACAAACAACAGAGATTCTTTAATCGGTCAATGATAAAAGTTTACACTCTTGTACAATGGCGTCTGATATATATATATATATATATATATATATATATATATAAACATTTTCTTTGGATTTTCTATTATATTTTCTTAAGTGAAACTCCTCTTTGAGTTATCAGAAAATAAACTATCAGCTTTTAAAAGGCTGTTGCACACTTCTAAGATTAGTTAGGACAGAGAGTGAAAAACTTCGATGGCGAGATCTGAACGACTGACTATAAGCCAATGCGCTAGCTGTAAGTTGTACATGGTTCCAACCTGACGACTCTACTACCAGAGAGACTGGATGCTTTGCGAACAAACACCCCGAAATTTGAAAACAAGATGATTTGGGAAAATAAATTTTCTTCGTGTCTTCGCCAGCTTCATCCGCTTCCGGCAGATAAATCAGTTGGAAAAGCTTTCTACTTTAATCAGTCTTGAATATGGTCTAGTAGATAGATTACTAAAATAAATAAATAAAGACAATAAAAATCTTCTCATCGTCTAACTGTAATTCATGCTGGCCAAAAGCACGTCTTTAAAGTACGAGTAAATGCCATTTATAAGTCCAGGATTTTGGTAAATGTCATGGCAAAGATCATGATCACCACTTTATGTCGTAAGTCTATGTTAATTTTAAATGTCATGTAAAGTCAGCGGTAATCAGTACACATCATATAAGTACGTTTATCACTATGTTATGGTTAACTTGAATTTTCTAATGAATGTAATGCAAATCCAAATTTATCAGTAAATGTCGTGTAAAGTCCATGTATGTCATGAATTTAAATAAGTCCAGGTTTACTAGCAAATGTCATACAGAGTGTTTTTATCGGCAAATATCGTGCAAAAGTAAATATACTGTATTTGTTTGGTGACCCCAAGATAGTGTCCGGTGATAAGTTAACGCTGACTCCAGATTCTCTTGTAAGAACCTTCGCGATTTTGGGTATTATATTCTTCACGATCCAGCACATTCCAAACGTTTCCTGTTTATTTATAGGTTTTGGAACCATATCGCGGCTTCTAACCTTTTAAACAAGCTATGGATATTCATGCAACGTCTTTCGTGGCTATCAAACGAGTTAAGGAAGCTTTATTTCAGCAGAAATCATTTTGCAGAATTTTTTTTTACAAATTGATCTCATCTCACCACATCAGAGAGCCTTTTGAACTCTCCCGACACCGGGCAGTGAAGAACCCGTCGGAAACACATTTCATGTTTTTATTTTTTTCTCTGTCTTCGGTCGCCAAATCACGTAAATTAATTCTTTCACACTTGTCAATATCACTCATCAGCACTACATCGATAAAAAGAAAAGAAAGCAGATCCTGAACATTCTAATCGAACCCTAAGTAAACAGTGCGCGATCGGATTTCCTTACTGCTGAATCCAGTCGCAGGAAGCATCAAGAGGAGTATTTATGACCAGCGATTTACAACAACAGCGTGAAATCTGTGCTAGGTATCGTTGTTTTCCGTTGAGCGTAGAGAATCAGAAAACAACCCCCCCTTTTCTCTCTCTCTCTCTCTCTCTCTCTCTCTGTACTGACGTCATCTCTATCTATACTGAATCTCTCTCTCTGTACTGACGTCATCTCTGTCTATACTGAATCTCTCTCTCTGTGTACTGACGTCATCTCTATCTATACTGAATCTCTCTCTGTACTGACGTCATCTCTATCTATATTCTCTGTCTCTCTCTCTCTCTCTCTGTGTACTGACGTCATCTCTATCTATACTGAATCTCTCTCTCTGTATTGACGTCATCTCTATCTATACTGAATCTCTCTCTGTACTGACGTCATCTCTCTCTATATTCTCTCTCTCTGTGTACTGACGTCATCTCTATCTATACTGAATCTCTCTCTCTGTACTGACGTCATCTCTATCTATACTGAATCTCTCTCTCTGTGTACTAATGTCATCTCTATCTATACTGAATCTCTCTCTCTGTATTGACGTCATCTCTATCTATACTGAATCTCTCTCTGTGAACTGACGTCATCTCTATCTATACTGAATCTCTCTCTCTGTACTGACGTCATCTCTATCTATACTGAATCTCTCTCTGTATTGACGTCATCTCTCTCTATACTGAATCTCTCTCTGTACTGACGTCATCTCTATCTATACTGAATCTCTCTCTCTGTACTGACGTCATCTCTATCTATACTGAATCTTTCTCTCTGTACTGACGTCATGTCTATCTATACTGAATCTCTCTCTCTGTACTGACGTCATCTCTATCTATACTGAATCTCTCTCTGTACTGACGTCATCTCTATCTATATTCTCTCTCTCTCTCTGTGTACTGACGTCATCTCTATCTATACTGAATCTCTCTCTCTGTGTACTGACGTCATCTCTATCTATACTGAATCTCTCTCTCTGTATTGACGTCATCTGTATCTATACTGAATCTCTCTCTGTACTGACGTCATTTCTCTCTCTCTGTACTGACGTCATCTCTCTCTCTGTACTGACGTCATCTCTATCTATACTGAATCTCTCTCTGTGAACTGACGTCATCTCTATCTATACTGAATCTCTCTCTCTGTATTGACGTCATCTCTCTCTATACTGAATCTCTCTCTGTACTGACGTCATCTCTATCTATACTGAATCTCTCTCTGTACTGACGTCATCTCTATCTATACTGAATCTTTCTCTCTGTACTGACGTCATGTCTATCTATACTGAATCTCTCTCTCTGTACTGACGTCATCTCTATCTATATTCTCTCTCTCTCTCTGTGTACTGACGTCATCTCTATCTATACTGATCTCTCTCTCTCTGTGTACTGACGTCATCTCTATCTATACTGAATCTCTCTCTCTCTCTGTATGACGTCATCTGTATCTATACTGAATCTCTCTCTCTGTACTGACGTCATTTCTCTCTCTCTGTACTGACGTCATCTCTCTCTGTACTGACGTCATCTCTATCTATACTGAATCTCTCTCTCTGTGTACTGACGTCATCTCTCTCTCTCTGTTTACTGACGTCATCTCTATCTATACTGAAACTCTCTCTCTCTGTGTACTGACGTCATCTCTATCTATACTGAATCTCTCTCTCTGTATTGACGTCATCTGTATCTATACTGAATCTCTCTCTGTACTGACGTCATCTCTATCTATACTGAATATCTCTCTGTACTGACGTCATCTCTATCTATACTGAATCTCTCTCTCTGTATTGACGTCATCTCTATCTATACTGAATCTCTCTCTCTGTGTACTGACGTCATCTCTATCTATACTGAATCTCTCTCTGTACTGACGTCATCTCTATCTATATTCTCTGTCTCTCTCTCTCTCTCTCTGTGTACTGACGTCATCTCTATCTATACTGAATCTCTCTCTCTGTACTGACGTCATCTCTATCTATACTGAATCTCTCTCTCTGTACTGACGTCATCTCTATCTATACTGAATCTCTCTCTCTGTACTGACGTCATCTCTCTCTCTCTATACTGACGTCATCTCTCTCTCTGTACTGACGTCATCTCTATCTATACTGAATCTCTCTCTCTGTGTACTGACGTCATCTCTCTCTCTCTCTGTTTACTGACGTCATCTCTATCTATACTGAATCTCTCTCTGTACTGACGTCATCTCTCTCTCTCTGTATTGACGTCATCTCTATCTATACTGAATCTCTCTCTCTGTGAACTGACGTCATCTCTATCTATACTGAATCTCTCTCTCTCTGTATGACGTCATCTCTATCTATACTGAATCTCTCTCTGTATTGACGTCATCTCTCTCTATACTGAATCTCTCTCTGTACTGACGTCATCTCTATCTATACTGAATCTCTCTCTGTACTGACGTCATCTCTATCTATACTGAATCTCTGAATCTTTCTCTCTGTACTGACGTCATGTCTATCTATACTGAATCTCTCTCTCTGTACTGACGTCATCTCTATCTATACTGAATCTCTCTCTCTCTGTGTACTGACGTCATCTCTATCTAGACTGAATCTCTCTCTGTGTGTACTGACGTCATCTCTATCTATACTGAATCTCTCTCTCTCTCTGTACTGACGTCATCTCTCTCTATATTCTCTCTCTCTCTCTCTCTTACTTCTTCAGAGAGATAAAGGCATTCAGACTAATGAGGCCTCCATCATCGGCAAAGCTCAGCGAGACGTTCGTACAGCGATCGAATAACAAGCGCCGGAGGATGATGAAATCAGAAGATATATTTCTCTCCATTGCGCCACCGCCGAACAGATCTCGTATTTGTGGCCTCACTGCCTGTGACAGCTAAAGGCGACGCTAAGTACGTGGGGGATGGGTCCATGTACTCGATGGTTATGCTCACCAGACCGACGCCCTTCTAAGATGCTGCTGGTCATTCACCCAAAGGATCACCAGCCCTCAGTTGTCACTGGCGTTTCAAGGTTGCAGAAATTCCTGAGGGATCCGCGGTTTGAATCTCGCGAGGAGGAAGCTCTACGTAGACGCCGACCGCTTGTCTGAAGACAACAGCCGGACTGACTGCCGGGTCCGTCCCCGAGCCGAGCCGGACGGCGCCAACCCTAACCCTGCCGTCGCGTCGGCCGAAATGGTCTTTCCTCCTCCTCCTCGGTGATGAACCCTATTCTCAAGAAGTACAACCGCGGACAGTCGGTCAATAACAAGCAAACCGCGAGGCTGCAACATCGATTATCCTTCCGGACTCTTCCCACTCTCTACTGCACATCTATTAGCCTCTTTTTGTGCGGTCCGTGATCCGTATTAACCCTCTTAATGCAGAATATACATTATTGGTAGTTCATGGAATTCCAAAAAAAGCCCTCACAGTACACACACAACACACAACACACACACAACACACACACACACACACAACACAACACACACACACACAACACACACACACACACACAAAGCACACACAACACACACACACAACACACACACAAAAGGATTTATAGAAGTAGAAGATCAGTTTATTTAAGGGTAATTTCAAGAAAATCTTTGCGTTGATTTACAGTACGAAATAGCGGCTCCGTGGTGGACATAATGTCTTTAGTCGGCATCTTTAAAGAGACTACGATTTAAGAATATTTTGAATTAATACCGCATTTGTCTGAACTAAAGAAGTCATTAATAATAAATCGCTTGTTTTTTGAAAACATCACAACCTCGGCGATGACGAACTGAAGGGAGACAACTGTCGGACCGCGCGCCATCCGTGAGACGGGCGCCCGCCCGTTCGGGGTCGGGCCGCGCTCTACATCTGCTTCCCGAGTGCAGATGACCGAAACGCAGCCTCTGCTATCTTCGCTAATTAGATGAGACGTGCACTCCCGTTTCCGCACCGCGTGACCAAAAATACGCAAAACTAGGAATGTAAAAGACAAACAAACAAACAAAAAAACACAATATAAATCCCCACCTCCTCCAAATAGCAACAAGGAGACATGGGTTCAGGAGGCGGAGCTGTCAGAAATGGCGGCGAACAATAGTTAATCAAGTCGGCTGAACAGATTATTACCGCGTCTTTAAAAACTGACTTCAGCTTCGTGCGGAGGAAGAAGATGACGTGGCGTTTGTTTAATTCCTCTCGAAAGCTTTCCCTACTTCTGGCGTTTGTTCGGTGTGTCTAAACCGGATTATAAAATGCGAATAGAAGACAATACCACCAACAACAGAGAAACAGCTGACCTACGATATCACGTACATTAAAACGAGCAGAACGTTCGGTATCGTTCACGCGAAAAACAAAAGATGGATTTGCTTTATTTCCTACAACATGAAAGCTCTAGCTTTCTACATATTTTGATACCAATTCACGTAAGCAGGCAAAAATTTGCAATCAGTTCTTACTCCTTGGCAACACTTCAATTTAATTTTTACACATATTTTACATTTTTAGATAATTATTTATATTATTATTTACTAATTTTATTTATTTGTTTAATGATTGTATTTAATTTCATCTTAATTTTGACAATTTAAGGGGTTTCAGAAGTGGAATTTCTTTGGTATCCTCACAGACTGGTTTAGTTGATTGTAGTGTAGACGGGACCAGTTGTTACAGCAGCAGTAATTACTAATTAATCGTATAAATGAGAGTTTTGCCATCAATTACAGCTGATCTATACGTGTAATAAAGGTCAAATCACATGACGTCGATTACAGCTGATCTATACGTGTAATAAAGGTCAAATCACATGACGTCGATTACAGCTGATCTATACGTGTAATAAAGAAGGTCAAATCACATGACGTCGATTATAGCTGATCTACACGCGTAATAAAGAATGTCAAATCACATGACGTCGATTATAGCTGATCTACACGTGTAATAAAGAAGGTGAAATCACATGACGTCGATTACAGCTGATCTATACGTGTAATAAAGGTCAAATCACATGACGTCGATTACAGCTGATCTATACGTGTAATAAAGAAGGTCAAATCACATGACGTCGATTATAGACATATTTATTTTATTTTTAATTAGGAATCACTGGTGCTGCGACAATTTACCCTTGTAGCAACAAGGAATTCTTTTTTTTCTAAGAAGTAGTGTATCCTGTGCTCTTTAAATACTAATGGATACTCTCTCTCTCTCTCTCTCTCTCTCTCTCTCTCTCTCCTCTCTCTCTCTCTCTCTCTCCTCTCTCTCTCTCTCTCGCGGCTCGCGTGCCTTAACTTAGAAAAAAAGTGCTTTGATTTTTTTTAAATATATTACAATAAAAGAAAAGTATAACGTTAAATCCTTTTGAAGCAATCCTGTAATTTTATCGCCATAGCTTGGAAATAAAATGAAATAAGGTATGTTTTAAATTCCTGCAGTTCTTTTCCGCGTAAACAACTCCTCTGTTCGTGGGGGCATCGCCACATCGATTTTTTTCCCACCATTGCGTAATGGTACCGACGTCTGTATGGGAGCGGAGTCTGGAAGTGCCGGCAGAGCGAATAACAGACATACGCGCACGCACTTGCTTTTCCAAACACCAAAAGTTAGTGTTGACTTCCGCCTCTCAGTTTTGCTCGAAGACATCGATAAACCGTTTAAACAGAATCCTTATTCAGATGGCGGAGTCTAGTGGACATTGGGGGCCCTTTAAACAGAAACTTCTACAAAATCACTTGCATCTTAAAAAAATTTTTTTTAAGAGGGGGAAAAAACCAGAACATTTATTATGAATTCATCAGGGATCCGATTACGTTGTTATATGATTACACGATTGGTGTCTCTCAATCGATTGCTGTTTATTAAAAAACAACAACAACGACGTATTATTTAGTTGAAAAACAGTAAGAATTATGCAAATTTTGAGTTTGTTATACCGATACTTACATACACACGAGGCCAGAGGGCGAGTAAGTTTGTGTTGTTTTTTTAAATATCTACACATGACAGATTTTTCCAAAAGTGCGAATCCAGTCTATTTTAAATATTTACGATTTCTGATACCGATAGATGATATGGGGGGGAAACTTTGCAGACAAATAATATAATATTACCTAAAAAGACAACCTATTTCCTCTTGTTTAATCGATAAAGTTTCTCATATATCTTATAGGAAAAAAAGGCAAAGTCAGCTCTACCTCAGTTTAATGATCGTAAAGAAATCAAAGGAACTTTTCAAGTGGTATTTACTCCTGATCTTTCATGCCAGTCATTAAAGAGACCGAAGTCGACTTCTGCGGGTGCCACTAGTACGAGAGGGAACAAGGTACGGTTGGGAACTATTTTTGCGAAATGATTTGAAGGGAAAAAAAGAGGGTTCAATCACATCACTACAAAAGAAAGGTCTGTAGGCGAATCTAGGGGGTCGAAGAATATAGTTCTTATCCGTAACTAAAGTGACGTATGGTTTTTGACCTCTCCCAAGTTATCGATCTACTGATCTAAAGGGCTCTGACTAAGGATTGATAGATCGCTTTTATCTTATGTTGATAGCTTACTTTTTTACATGGTATTTAAATAAAACATTTAGTAAGTCAGTTTACTTTGTTTATTATATTCCATCCAAGACTAAAATCTGTAGGTCTATGTGACGAATGGAAGAAGATTTATCGAATTTACTTAAAATCATGAAAAGCTTTAGATTCGATAGATATTCGACGTTGCTGTTATTTTCTGTTAGACTAAAAATACCAGCGGACATCATTAAAAACAAGCTAAACAGTCCACAGCGCTTGATATCAAGAAATATGTCTCTACTGACAGATTGCAAAATGAGTGGGACGAATAATTAGTGAAAGGTGGCAGCAGTAAACGGAGACAATCAGTTTTTTTCGTACTGCACGCTATGTAAGTGACTCCTTGCCATTTTGTGATGGATAAACTAAAGGAAACTTTCTTCTGTATTAGTTACTCACGTGACAGGGCCAATACGATTGAGCGCTAAGCAGGGGTGAAGAAGGGCAGCCGAGTCGCAGAGTTTCTAAATTTGGTAGCCAACAAGCGTCAATCCAATTTGCCTCCCCCCTTTTTTTAAAAAAACGACGGATTTTGTCCCCTTCTTTTTATTATTTATACCGGATCCCCACTTGAGAGATTTTCACAGTTCGCTTATCATCCCCCCCCCCAGCGCACGCATCACTATTCGTCTTACAATTTGAAATTATGGACTTTATAAACCAGTCCCATCACTGCCCGGAACAGACTCACGAGTAACCAAGAGAAGAATCTGAAGAAGAAAGAAAAACTTGAATGCAACGTCATAGCAGACAATAACCACGGAGGCTTCATTTAAGAAGACGTGTAAGATATAACGGAAATTAAGGGATGGATTCGTAGTTAAACAAAATCTGAGTGCGCAGGATATTTTAAAAGAAAACATCCTTGCAAATTGTAGAGATGCTACGAAACGGTGAGGAATTTTCGGAGATATTTCGAAATTACGAAGAATGTTCAGAAGGGATATTACAAAAACCTTGCGCTATTGTTTTTCGAAATATTCCAAGACCTTTACATGTTTAAAAAAAAAACTGTTTTCAAATAAATATTATTACAAACCTAAATGACGGCGAGACTATTTTTGACATTGCACTGTAAAAGACAAAATAAAGTCACGACTTTTCCTCCACTGGTCTCTTGTTTATAAAAGAATCTGTTTTCAAACAGCGGAAAGTAAATCATTTGCTTAAAATAAAGAATTTCTAAGACTTTTCTTTAGAATTGGCGCGTTTATTGACAAACAAAAACTTGTTTGTTTGTTTGGTTCTGTTCTGAAGTAGCCTGCTGATTGGCTGAGAAGAGAAGGCGGCGAATTCATTGATTTTAAGATGTTTTAGTTGTAAGCAAATACTCGGAGTGTCTTTTAGTAGATTCCTCTTCGTGTAAACAGGTTTAAAATAGGAAAAAAATGGACGGCGTTGTTCTTAGCAGCGTCAAGAACGAGTGGCCTAAGTTGGCGGGGAATTGAAGAAATAGGGAATTCGCAGTGGATCTCCTGCCAGTGCGATCAGAAGCGACGCGGATGGGCCAAAGAAGCCGAAGTACTTTGCGATGACGGTTGCCTGAGTATGATTGGGGTATGGCTTCTGACACGAGACTTCGTGGCATAAATGTGGAATCCACTCGCCCTTACTGAAGGTTCTAACCTTCTAATTAACTATGGGAGTTCGGAGAAACCTGCCACGCCAAATATAGCGTCTCATGGAAAATACTCGAACCACATTCCCTCTTCCTCCGCTTCCGTAAAGAAGAAATTAAAGTTACTTTTGTATATAATCTTTGTTTCTGGAGAGACAACGATTTTCCGCCCATGACGTTTTAAATTAGGTTTTCATTGCTGTAGATTAGTCACAGACAATTTTTTTCACACTAAAAATACCCGCGCTGTGTGTTTATCGAAATTAATGCCTGCAAATTCTCAAAGACTTATTAAACGTGAAATAGATGTCGAAGTAATCTGGAAAATACGGGGAGGTAACCTATCACGACCTATCGAGCTTCAGGTTCGAAGCGTAAGAATACTGAATGTAATTCTTTCACGCTATTGAATATTCTTGTCAACCGCGAAGGAAGCATTACGATCACGTCTCCCCCCCTCTTTTCGGCTTAACGATCGTCGCAGACATGCGAAGACTCCAGATGAGTCAAAAGCAAAAACACTCGCGAGAGTTGGCAGAAGAACTAATTCTTGTGAGTTGGCGGACGTCGTTCTGAGAAGAACGAATGCGAATATGCCGGATGGGTGCGTTAGGTGAGCGCCCGGCGAGAAGTCCGTTTAGCAGGGTAGAGAATCCGTTACAGCCGTGCCTGTTGTCGTACACGGAATAGCAGTTCCACCGTTACGAGCAGGCACGTTTTACTGGAAATCTTTGAGGAAAACCCCCCAGCTCACACCGACGCCGTCCACGAGAGCCGTAACGATCTTGGTTGCCGGCTTACAGAGGGGGAACTAATCCTTTGGAGGTTCACCTCGCCATCACTGACTCACAAAAGCTTGGTATGCCGTAAATGGGCGGGTCGTTTTATATCAGTTTGGTTTTTGTACTTACCCCCGCGCGTCCGCTGGCTATAATGGCGGCCGGATGTGTGATCTGGGATTGAAATATTTGCCAATAGCTGGATACTAAATGGTTAAAAAAGAAACAACCCTTACGCTACATCTGCAGAATTGGAAGGGTTTTTCTGTGAGTTTTATTGTCATACAGAAGAAACTGATCAGCAAGTCTGACTTCCATTTGAGCATACATTAGTTGGATTGCGCATTAACTTAACTCCGGTGATAAGGAAAAAGAGAAACTACTAGAAACAGTAGACAAAACGAATAAAAATTATTCAAATAATTAGAATTAGATTTTTCCACTAGTAACTAAAAAAAAGCCGCTCTCAAACACTTCATTCTATTGAAACAATGATCTAAGACTTCAAAATGCAAGCAAGTTGAAACCAATGAATTCCTATAGATCGATGTACAGTTCATTAAAGGAAACAGCACAGTTAAATTGTTGATAAATACAAAAACTAATTAACAATCTAAAAGGCTTAATGATAGTTGAAATATGTAAAGAAAAATATGAATAGCAAACAAAGATTCATTATTTACATTTTTAAAAATTTCAATTTCTTGTAAATAATTCCTTTTTTTAAAATAAGAATTTTATGTAACAATGGAGAATATTTGTGAAAAGGATTAACGTTTATTGATCTTGAAGAGAATGAACAAGCTTGATGTTAATAAAATGCAAATTACAAATACTCGCCGCTCCTTCAGCCTACGACATAGAAGGACACATTGATTTGTGAGAAATAATTCATTTGGCGATCTGACTTTTAATGATATGTAAAACCAGTTTCTCTATAGTTCCTTTATCATACGCCATACGATGGGATTAAACCAAGGAGCGATCGTCTATGGAAAAGTTTCGACAAGGAACGTTTGGAAACAGCTGAGCCTACAAAATAATGGGGTCAGATTGATCTCAACCCACGCTTCTCTGCGCTACTGGATGGCTTTCGGTGTTATTAGGCCGATGTCCAACTGTAAATAAACTGTGCACAGAGAACCGCTCGTCAGACGTTCGTGTTGCGAATGTAATACGTTGATGGGGTGCGCTAATTAACACGATCAAAGTAAAGACCTAGGATTCCGTGAACCAACGAGTCCATAATTGCTGACTAGGTTTTTATACCAGAATAGGAAACCATGCATTAAACAAGATCCTATTGCATAAGTCAGCAAAATTACTCATCGTGTTAAGTATTTACTAATTCTTTAATTTTTCCAAGGAATTCTGTAAATTGCATGTAATTCTGTCGTTGTATGTTTAGTACAAAGATAGTGATGAGTGCTAGATGCTGTTGTTTCCTAGCATCGGACAGCAGCTATGATGTAAGCTAGATGATTGTAAGCTAGATGCTGTTGTTGCCTAGTTACGGATAGCAGATATGATGTAGGCTAGATGATCTTGGTCTGGTTACAGATAGTGGCAATGATGTAAGCTGGATGATCTTAAGCTAGATGCTGCTGTTGCCTAGTTACGGATAGCAGCTATGATGTAGGTTAGATGATCTTGGCCTGGTTACAGATAGTGGCAATGATGTAAGCTGAACGATCTTGTTGCCTGGTTACAGATAGTGGCAATGATGTAAGCTAGATGCTATTGTTGCCTGTTTTGTACAGCAGTGGTGATGAAAGCTAGATGATTGTAAGCTAGATGCTGTTGTTGCCTGGTTACAGATAGTGGCAATGATGTAAGCTAGATGCTATTGTTGCCTGTTTTGTACAACAGTGGTGATGAAAGCTAGATGATTGTAAGCTAGATGCTGTTGTTGCCTAGTTACGGATAGCAGCTATGATGTAGGTTAGATGATCTTGGCCTGGTTACAGATAGTGGCAATGATGTAAGCTGGATGATCTTAAGCTAGATGCTGTTGTTGCCTAGTTACGGATAGCAGCTATGATGTAAGCTAGATGATCGTAAGCTAGATGCTGCTGTTGCCTAGTTACGGATAGCAGCTATGATGTAAGCTAGATGATCTTGGCCTGGTTACAGATAGTGGCAATGATGTAAGCTGAACGATCTTGTTGCCTGGTTACAGATAGTGGCAATGATGTAAGCTAGATACTATTGTTGCCTGTTTTGTACAACAGTGGTGATGAAAGCTAGATGCTGTTGTTGCCTAGTTACGGACAGCAGTAATGATGTAAGCCAGATGCTGTTGTTGACTGATGACTGATTTCTGCAGCAGTAGTGATGAGAGCTAGATGCTGTTGTTTCCTAGTAACGCACAGCAGTAATGATGTAAGCTAGATGCTGCTGTTATTCATTCTGTACAACAGTAGTGATGAGTGCTAGATGCTGTTGTTCCCTAGTTACGGCTAGTTACAGACAGCAGCAATTATGTAAGCTGGATGCTGTTGTTGACTGATTATAATCAAATCTAATGACGTGAGATCGATGTGTTGCTGTCTAGTTATGGAAAGCAGTAATGATGTAAGTAGCAAAAGGATGCAGGTGTTCCTGTGATCGAACTGTGACAGTTTTCGAGCCTGTATCAAATCTGTCGGCAACTGTTTTCGAAGACAGCCTATCTAATCAAAGACCAGTCGGCGAGGAAAGACTTCTCAACTCGGTGACAGACTGTATGAACGATATTTCGGAAACAAAATATGTACTATGTATTTTTTTTATCAATCTTAATTTCTTAAATTAATTCTGGGGTTATATATTTCGCCAATTTTTGCTATCTTTATTTATCATTGTTTGTGAAGAATTTGGTCTTTCATCTTTTCTTAATCATGTGAACAGTAATAGCCTTAGCCTTAACGCTAAACGGATCTTAGTTTTCAAAATTAATGTTGAAACTTTACGTTAATAAAAGTAAATTAAAACAATTCTTGTCAGCGAAACGAATGTTTGTTCTTAATTATGAAGCCGCACGAGACCGTAATTATTTCCTTCGACGCGAGAAATCTCCAATTATTTCTTTAATCTAAAGATTACAGTAAGTTTCGATTGTCAGATCCAAAACGGAATACACCCTCAGGATCAGTGGTTAACGAGATTATCTGATTGGAAGCGTCTCTCTCTCTCTCTCTCTCTCTCTCCTCTCTCTCTCTCTCTCTCACTCTCTCTCTCTCCATCTCTCTGTCTCCATCTCTCTCTCTCTCTCTCTCGCTCTCTCCTCTCTCTCTCTCTTCTCCTCTCTCTCTCTCTCTCTCTCTCTCGCCTCTCTCCATCTCTCTCTCTCTCCATCTCTCTCCATCTCTCTCTCTCTCCATCTCTCTCTCTCTCTCTTCTCTCTCTCTCTCTCCATCTCCTCTCCATCTCTCTCTCTCCATCTCTCTCTCCATCTCTCTCTCTCTCTCTCTCGCCTCTCTCTCTCCTCTCTCCTCTCTCTCTCTCTCCATCTCTCTCTCTCTCTCTCTCCATCTCTCTCTCTCTCTCTCTCCATCTCCTCTCTCTCCATCTCTCTCTCTCTCTCTGTTCTATATAAACTAATCGCAGTGAAATACTGTCAGATAGATAAAACTGAGATTTAATTAACTAGACTATCATCATCGTCGTCGTGACGTCCAACATTCGGGGATCGAAGAGAGAAGGCACGCACGAGCCGGGCTCTCGGGATCTTTTCACGCCGGATGGTACCGAAGGAGTCGCCAAAACGTTCCTACCAAGAACCGTCGTTTGAGATGTGGGAGGAAAGCGGAGTTTCGCCCCGGAATTTTTTGAAATTAATTTTTGGAACTACAAAACAGAAAAGCGGGAGTTGTGTTATTTTCGGAGAGTAGAGGGTTAGGCTCAGATCGGAAATTTCCCTTCGCCTCGTTAGTAGTCGCTCGTCACCAGACCAACTAATGGAGACGACGTTTCCGGATTCCCCCCTTCCTGCCGTCATCATCAGAATTCGGTGCTGAGATGTACGAGCTGTTTCACAGGCGGATAACTCAGATAGCGCCGCGCAGCTGATAAATAATACTGCAGCAAGAAACTGATCGGCGCGGCGAGTTCGGGTGCAGCTCAGATCCGCTAAACTGCGGTATTGTCTTTGGGACGAAACATAGGCTTATTAGGAGATGATGGAGACTGCCCGGGCTAATCCTCTCCCTCTGTAGGAAGAATTAAGCTTAATTTTTTTTTTTTAATTTAAAAAAAAAATGCTGCATTCCCTGCAAGTCCCTCGCGAGCGAGCGATCTTAGACAGTTATACAAGATCAGCTGAGGCCCGAAGATAATGACGCTATTCTCAGAAGCGAAACTCGCTGCCGATGGCCAGTTCTAGAAATATGCCGTGATCGTGTTTCTCTGGAATAAACTGCACACTGACAGCCTCTATTTATACGAGATTTCTACTTTTGCCAATAGTCGAAAAACGGGAGAGAATGACAGACAGAGAGAGAGAGAGAGGGAGAGAGACCCGAGAAAGTTGATCTCGCGGGTTCTGCTATCTAACGGTTGGCGAGCCGCCAAGCCGTTTGAACGGACGATAATGACTATCCCCACAGCCCTATTATCGCCGGCCCTTCATCTCGTATACAAGGGTTGCCAGCTCGGTGTTTATCGCCTAATTTATATATATATTTTTTTTCCCCCTTCTCACTCGGGGCTAAATCAGAAGCTAAATAAGAGAAAAAAAACAACAACAACAATAGTAAATACAACGATTGGTTTTAGAATATTTTCATCTGCAACAGCAGCAGCAGCAGCCCGACGTGAGAGAGACCTTCCGGGTCCTTGGGGCCCCCGGTGTCGGGTGGACCGGGCCGCTTGTCGGCTCGACGAACGTCTCTCAATGACGAGGAGGACTCTACAGAGAACAGGCCACTTGTCTTTCCGGGATGCAATGCCATTGACAGAGCCTCGTTCGGAAGTCCAACTCGCTCATCATCAACAACAACAACAGGGGCGTGAGTCCTGATATAATAACAACAACAACAGCAGCACAATTTTTAAGATGGTAGAAAATCCAATGTTGATGCTCTTTGATTGAGAACGAACCAGCTAAGATGAAAGTAAATTGGTTGTAATGCACAGATACCCAGGGGAAATGCGCAATGTCTGCCGATCGTAATGGAAGGGAACCTCCCCTCCCTTTTAAACAGTTAAAGCCAAAGAGGGCAGGGGATTTAGAAGGGGGAGTTAGCGTCACCTTCTTGTGGCCAAGAGTGTGTGTTTGTGGCCTTCAGTGTCACCTAGAACGTGATTCGTGAAATAAGCTTGCCGTTCTTAGAGGGTTAACATTGTTAATCGTATAGAGTGAAAGCTTCAGGTCGAATGGCGTTACTCCTTATAGCGTCATTCTGTGCTTCGGGTGAAAGGCTAGTGTTTGCATTGTTACGAAACAGTGGTCCCTCCGTCCACCCAAAATACAACATTTTAAATGTATCACAGCGTACTGACCATCGCTTGGTTATCCGCAGCACTTCCGGACCAATATATTCCTAATTAAATAAAAAGATTTTTTTTTTGCTGGAGATCGAACTACGGGATCATGAAGTAACGAAGCAGAAAACTCCAATAACTGCGCGTCTTCCAGTATCGTTTTATCAGGAGAATATTATTTCGGAAAGAAAACCTTAATTAGATAGAGATCAGAAACGACCAGTTGCCTTAGAAGTCGCTATAACCCCGATATAGTGACCCTAAACGAGCAGGGTGAACGGTTCAGAATCATTTCGGATTTCGGCGACAGTATTCGCCCGTTCTTGACGCCAGGCCGAATTCTGAATTTACCCGGAAGAGATTAAAGCGAAAGCACTTCTTCGTTTCTCTTGCCGCTCTACTCGATGATGGGGCCCGACTGTGTGTCTAAATAAGACACTGAACCTTTGCTGTTATTATTTCAGATGTTTACGAACTTTTAAGAGTTAGTGTAAGGATAAAGTAAACAGGTTCTCGGAAATTTTTGTCTTCGACGACTGGATAAACCTTTTACGGGGGGGGTGGGCAAAAACAAACAGAAGGTTTTGGCCGAGCAGACCAATCAATTAGCGGGTGGGAGGGTGCACTGAATGTGGATCCAGCTTCTATCCGACTGTAATTAAGAAAACGTACCAAGTTCAGCGCCGCGGAGGATAGGGAACTCGGCTAATTAAAAACCGCGCTAGATTTGATGGCATTCCCTAAACACTAGAACATTGATGTTTACAGTTTTAAAGTACGTCTTCATAAAACAAGAACAGCATCGGAATGTGTCCACGTTGGTACGGGTGAGAGAGGGGGTGGGGGAGGAGAAGGAAAGGTTGATTTTTTGCGGCATTGCATTATGGGAAGAGAACGCAATGTTGTTGTGTTTTTTTAAAATTTGGTCTACTTTCGCTTTACATTAAACCCCAGGTTGGAAGTTACACTCGCTGCGCGACTTCCTCTCATGCACAGCCTTAATAAGGGGTGGCAGGCTTTCACCCGAAGGGAGCGTACCCGACTCGGGCTCAACGCTGAGTTGTTTTGACTGGTGGCGTAACGGCTCCGCCAGGGCGCGTGCGCCGCCTCCGATTGGCATGAAGTCGCTGAGTCAGTACTCGGTATCACCACCTTTTTTGCTGTGGCGCATGAATGGCGAAGGCGCAGTGGCCTGGCTGGTACCAGCTGGATACACCGCTGGCCGTCGAAGTATTCAGGTGGCCATAAAATACCCGCTCCGCGAATGACGTGATCGTATCCGCCTGTCTTGGTGTCGCGTCGTTAAGGGCAAAAAGAAAAACAGGGGAGTGCCTAATGTTTTTTTACGCACCTGTAACGGTCTCCCACGAAGTCCGACCATACCAATGTTTGGCAACTTTCTGTAAATTAGTAAAAGCGTCCGCTGTCTGCCGTTCACGGAAAAAATCCGTGTGTTTAAAATGGACATTTAAAAAGAGAACCGAGGAACAATCGGGGAGAACTGAACTTGGTTGTTTTTGTTTTTTGTTTTTTTTTAAAAAAAATTAAGGGCCCAACGAAAAACTAGTTTCCGCCGGATGCTAATGGAGCGGGAAATATCGATGTTTATTAAATTGGTTTTTTTGCCGATTTTCCTCGCTTTGTTTGCAGCGAGTCGTCCGACCGTCGTTAGCTCGTCACCTGAGAGCCGGATGCTCCCTGTCACTTAATGCTTAAAATCTGTTAATTAGATCTCACCCCACCCTCCCAGAGATGCTGGAGTACGGAAGACCGTTGCTCGCCGATCGACTGGAGTAGCTAAGATCGGCTACTGTTCCCGTCATTAGGAGGCCAAAGGGGGGCTGCGTTTGGGGAAGACTGGGTTTGTTGAGCGGAAGTCAATGCGCAAAATTCCGGTCAAGGGGTGCCCGCGGAGATCTTTACTACCTTGAAAATCCCTACCAGAACCTTTCCGTTTAGCTGCGGGAGGAAACCCTACGCGGGGCAGAGCGGCGAGAAGAAACCCAGCTTCCCATCCACACGGTCATCCGCCACCCGGAAGTGTCTGCTTTTCGATAAAGGCGCTGTTCTGTTTGCGTGCAAAAAAATATCTGTGTATTCATGCGCGCGTTTCCGCTCGAATGACGTCAACCGGTTCACCAGGTAAGGCGGCCTGTCGTCTCGACGGAATGCGTTAATGGCTCGGGCAGGAGAGGCTGGCTGGCTGGCTGGGAGTGAAGTGTACCGAGTAAACTTCCCGGAAGACCGTTCACGGTGCGAAGAAAACAAACGATATATATATGCTGAGCCTAATCCGTTTTAAATCGACCCGGCCACTTCACCCAGCAAATTCGCGAAACTTGAAAATACTAATTTAAAACGGATTAATTTTTAATGTCTCTGGTTCGGCGAATGTTAAATTCTCTTCTTTTCTTTACAACGGCCAGACAACAGATTCCGATTTCCACACACGCACACACCGCCCCGCCACGCCCATATTTGCGAAGCGTACCCTTCCCGCGGGATACTGCAACACGAACATCTCATCCGTCTTGTTTTCCCTCACCGTAACCATTAACGTCTTCACTTCGTATTTATAGAATAAAACGTATTGTTGTTTGTTTGTTTTGGAATTTCAGAGCTGTTATATAAAGATGCTAGAAGACTCGTGTTTCACGTGTAGGGATTCGGCCGTTGTGGGCGAACAGTACACAGCCCGCAGCTTTGATAAATCTAGCATTACACATACGTATGTGTAATTTCCATTATTCTATATCGGTAAATCACGCTATTAAACGCAAAAGCCACGTGACCACTCTCAAACCGATACGAGTTGTTCCCCCCTCGTATGGAGCCTAGTTTAAGTCACCGTCGTCGATGGCTCAGCTTTAAATGTTTGTTTAGTTCTTTCGTATTAAAGTGGACTGCGACAAGGCATCATCGAGGTGTAAATTAAAGCGGCCTTTACTGAAGTACTTCTGTCGAGTAACTTTGAGAATCTCCCCGGTAACCGAAGCCCTAAGAAATGCAACCAGTTTCCCGTAGTTTTTTGTTTTTTTTTAAAGACCGGAAGTATAATCCTCAAGTTTGTCAGCGCATCCTGTCGCAAATTAATCTCGTAGATGGACGAGAGAGAGAGCGCGAGGTCGGTGACACGGAGATTTTGTTCGACGACTGGAGTTTCGAATTAACGCTAGCGTATTTCGCGGTTATAAGTCTTTTCCCCTCGTAGACCCGGCAAATTGATCCCAGCGGTTCGGACTGATTGGTAAAATGTGATCGCTCGATTATTCGGGTGAAACCCCCCCCCTAAAAATTGCTGCTGAGTCCCACGGATTAGATTCCAGGTAATTGGGGAGAGACGGATCAGGTAAAATCTCTCCGAGTTCTTGGCTCCAGCCAACAGTTTGCGGATTGTTAGCGTTTAATGCATCATTAAGTTCAATTCAAGTCACTGAGGCAAATAATGTCGGATACGATCGCTTCCTCCGCATGCGCTGAGTCTTCTCGCTTTATTGGAACACGAGGAAGGACCGGTCACAGATTTTGAGAGACGACACATTTCAAAAAAGGGCATAAATACGCGGGGGTTGGGGTGTGTGAGGAAACTGTTTTATTAAAATTTCTAATTTACGTCTTAATAAACAATTTCTTATCGCGCACCGGCGTCACGCTCCGGCTCTTGTCTCCGCTTCTCTTCAACACAAGGTTTGTCCACGCAATTTCCGAAAGAGAAATTGGATCGGCGAGGCCTGACTTTCAAACGCTCTCAAGGTGCTTCTGATGGACTTCTCGGCCGCTAGGTGTCCCCACCGTTCATCAGTTTAGCCGGGGTTTGGAGGTGGAGGCGACGACGATCCTCTTCCCACGTACGGACTTCTAAGCCATAGACGTCTTGATGCCCCCTCTCACACAGCCATGCTGATGTCGCCTGGCACCTCCTACATGGAAAGCCAACCCTTTTCAGAGTTATCCCCGCTGATTTTCTCAGTAGTTCCCCTCGGCACCTTCTGCCGGGAAAACCCAACTTTCTCTCCCCTTTACACCCTAATTTCTTGGCACGAGTCTTCATCCTCCGTCTCTTCCCATTCCCACGGGTCCGCTAGCCGAACTAACAAGAGCCGAGTTGTCCTCCCCTGACCCGGTGACGACATCGGGTCTCCCCTTTGCTATTCCCGTGTCTTAAAAGAATAACTCCACTCTCACATCCGTCAGTGCCCGATACCTCTTGTCTCTGTTCTTCAGGCTCCCCTTAAACCAATTTCACAACTAAGGGTGACTTATTGATAGACTTGCACGGAAAAACTAACACATTTTCAAACTAACCTAGGTACCAGTTATCTCTTCAGTCTTTTTTTTAACTAAAATTAATTTTAAAATTCAATATGTCGCTCAGAAACCCAACCGTCCATGATGGTTCCTTAAATAACGCATTTAATTCCAAAATCTCAACGAACAGTGTCTGCGACTGATTTAAGATAAATCGCTTGAATAATTGCAAAGACTCTTTCGCGCGCTTTTTCGCATATACCTTTATAATTGGCGGGAATGTTTAGGTGGACTATCGATCATCTATTAGCAGCTCGCTATTTCTGATCAGTGACTGTCAAAGCGATCTATTTGTGAGCCAAGGCCATTAGCGTCGATCAATCCTAGATCCTAGTCTCATCTGACGTCTTCCCCATAGTTGTAAGAAGGATGGAGGGGACAGCGAAGGAACTAAAAAAAGAGATGCTAATAGCCTTGTTTTATTATATCAGTATAATTATCTTGGCGATTAAAGTTAAGCAGATCGTCGTAGAAAGAAGAGACAGACAAAAATATGCTACAATAACGGTTACCGTAAAACTGAAGGGGCAGAACACGGTGAGTGTTCATGATAAAGTTTTTATAATTGATAACGTTAAACAAAACCCTGAAATCAACTTACGGCCGAGGTCAAAGGTTTTGCACCACCTCAATTCCACTTGATAAATTCTAATTAAATCCGAGATAAACGTCGATCGTTAACACACTGAAATGCACGCCTTTATGTAGTCCTCCACTTACGTGATGGCGGGAAATGACCAAAATCGGAAAATGTGAGAATTTGAAATCCAATTTGCAAATACAGATTTCCGAACACAAGAAGTGGGACTCGATTAAAATTATTCAAAAAGTAGTCATGGGTACAATATTCGAGCACGGATTTAAGGATAAATTTTGTTATTGCTATTTCTAGGTATCGCAAAACTTTTGGCCACGGCTGTAGAAGGGGGATAACCCCGAATCTTATAATCGCATAATCAGTTAATTTAGATAATTCAATAACGCAAGTCTAGTGTATATTATGTTTATTCCAAACTTGTTGTTGTATAGATATTTTCGAAAACATATAATTACAAGAGGAAAATGGTATCTTTTCCGCGACAGTCATCACTCGGCCCTGTCGATGAAGTAACAGAGGGCGCCACGTTATTAGCGACCGGGGTGGGTGGAGCAAGGCGTAACTAGTCGCTCGATGAAGTAACAGAGGGCGCCACGTCATTAGCGACCGGGGTGGGTGGAGCAAGGCGTAACTAGTCGCTCGATGAAGTAACAGAGGGCGCCACGTCATTAGCGACCGGGGGGACGGTTGGAGCAAGACCTAACTAGTCGCATCGCCCCTTTCCATTCGTTGCAGGAACGAAACGGAATGGTGCAGACCGAATGTTCGACAGGATTTTTTTAGTTTTCAAATTAGAGAAGAGGCGGAATAAAAAAAAATTTTGAAATAATAGAATGAAAGTTTAAAAAAAGAGAAAGAAAATATGTTTGGCGCTCCGCATTCCCCCGGAAAATGCCAGGGTAGCGAGCTGACGTTCTCGTTATCTGCTCTCCTCTTCAGCGAGATGCTGACGCTATCTCGGAGCGGCTCCGGTACCGAACGGATCCGTTCTCTGGGGGGGAAAAAACCAGATCTGCCACCGTAGAGGCGAAGCGATAAGCTAGCTATGTGTGCTGGGCCACACCGGGTGAACACTCGATCGCATAACTCGGATCGAAGGGCTGATTTAAAGTTAAAAAAGTATGATACGCTGGTAAATGCGGTTATCCAATCGTGTCGAAACGATGGCCAGGCTTTTTTCCCCGCAGTTTTTAACAAAGTATTTCTAAAATGTTCCACCGAGTTGTGAGCGAGATTTCTTTCATAATAAATTTACAGTGAACTTTCGTGATTGATTCGCTTCATTCACAAATAATTTTTCGGTTTGATTTTGGTAAGGGACCGAAGTCAAAGTCCGCGTAATTTTACCTTGTATCATTGTTATGTATAATTTGGCTTCCCAGTCAGAATTCGTAATAAACAATCTAAAAATAAACATTCACGTATTAATAATTCAAAGACTGCAGTCGCAAGCTCTTCAGAAAAAAAAAGCCTAAAGAAAAACAAACTCGGAGTGCCAGAGAGCTAAACGATCAACAATTGACATCAGCTCAGCTATAATGCACACCCGATCACTATCAAGACCTGTGCACAACTATGACGCAGACAACGTATTTGTTGTACTTTTTGGCAGGAGAGCTTGGCATCACCCGTTTGTAGTTGAACAAAGTGTTGAAAGTTTCAGTTTCGTAAAATCGTTTTGAAATTATCGACGGATGTAAACGTTAAGAAAAAAAGAAAATTTATTCGGCTAAGGTGTAAATTAAGTCGTCGTTTTTTAGAAAAATAGACGAGAGCGTTTCTTTAGGAGAGTCGCTAGGGTCTCACGGCTAAATTGTCGAGTGTATGGCGGTGCGGAAATAAATAAGTCTTTTAATTGTGGACTATTATTGAGGCGTAGTGGGGCTGAGATAATATGAAAAACGCAAAGATCTCAGTTCTGTCAGAATTTTGAATCCCATCGCTGATCTATCGAACGATAAATTACCTTTATTTGCTGATAAGGGGATGAGACACACCTGTACTTAGTCTAACTCGTGTTACGTACTTTTCATTTTTTTTTTCTTATTAAAATAACTCACCCTTTTATGTGATTCCTGTTTATGGGTCATATATATATATATATAACGATCACTGCTCCTTTTCTCCGATACCAGTAATCGCCCAGGACCCGCAGAGCATCTCCCATTATTGTTTGTTTATTATAACTTCTTAACAAAACGGTTTTGCTTACCATGGTAACGTGTTTGGTTTTGCATATTTTCGTACAAAAATATTTTTTTTTTACAAAATAAAATAAATAATAGATAAAGTAAATATGGTGCCTTCAAAAGGGTATGGTAACAAGTTGTAGCATGCTGGCCTGTTCTTTAGGATGCTGAAACTACACGCAGATAAGATGAATTTCGAATAACTTGTAGAATTTTTGCTAATATCCACTCAGGGAACACACGGCAAATGACTATTAGAAACAACAACAGGCTGTTCAATAAACAGAACAGCGTCTGTGCTTTGTGTACTACCACATCGTTCTAGCGCGACCCGCTATCGACTACAGGCACCCCACGGCCCTCTGTTCGCACCGAGTCCTTCGTCAACCAATCGGTACTTGCATATATACGGGTGCATCTCAAAAAATTAGAATATCATGGGAAGGTTCAATATTTCTTGGCAGTTATTTCAGAAAGTGAAAATTGTATATATATTCTAGACTCGTTACTTGTAAACTAAAATGTTTCGAGCCTTTTTTTGTTTTAATTTTGATGATTACGGCCGACAGCTCATGAAAATCAAAAATCCACTATCTCAAAATATTAGAATATTTCATAAGATCAATTAAAAAAAAGGATTTATAACATAGAAATCTGAAAAGTGTGTTCATCTCTGCACTCGATACTTGGTCGGGGCTCCTTTTGCACGAATCACTGCATCAATGCGGCGTGGCATGGAGGTGATCAGCCTGTGGCACTGCTGAGGTGTTATGGAAGCTCAGGTTGCTTTGATAGCGGCCTTCAGCTGGTCTGTATTGTTGGGTCTGGTGCCTCTCATCTTCCTCTTGACAATACCCCATAGATTCTCTATGGGGTTCAGGTCAGGTGAGTTGGCTGGCCAATCAAGCACAGTAATACCACGGTCAGCAAACCAGTTACTAGTAGTTTTTGACGCTGTGGCAGGTGCCAAGTCCTGCTGGAAAAGGAAATCAGCATCTCCATAAAGCTTGTCAGCAGACGGAAGCATGAAATGCTAAAAAATCTCCTGGTAGACGACAGCATTGACTTTGGACTTGATTAAAAAACACAGTGGACCAAACACCAGCAGATGACATGGCACCCCCAAATCATCATTGACTGTGAGGATTTCACACTGGACTTCAAGCAACTTGGATTCTGTGCCTCTCCACTCTTCCTCCAGACTGTGGGACCTTGACTTTCATCTGAAAAGAGGACTTTGGACCACTGAGCAACAGTCCAGTTCTTTTTCTCCTTAGCCCAGGTAAGACAATTGTGACATTGTCTCTGGTTCAGAAGTGGCTTGACACTAGGAATGCGACACTTGTAGCCCATTTCCTGGACACGTCTGCACGTGGTGGCTCTTGATGCACTGACTCCAACCTCAGTCCACTCCTTGTGAAGCTCCCCAAGTTCTCGAATCAGCTTTGCTTGACAATCCTCTCAAGGCTGCGGTCATCCTCCCTTGCTTGTGCACCTTTTCCCTTCCAGTCAAACTGTCCATGAATATTGCTTTGATACAGCACTCTTGTGAACAGCCAGCCCTTTTAGCATGACCTTTCTGTGGCTTACCCTCCTTGTGGAGGCGGGTGTTGTCAATGTGAGTGTCTTCTGGCACACTGTCAAGTCAGCAGTCTTCCCCATGATTGTGGTTGTGTGTACTGAACCAGACCGAGAGATTCATGTTATTTATACTGCATAAATAGTGATTTACTCAAACTCGAAATGGAATATTCTGATATTTTGAGATACATTTTTTCTATTTTTTTTAGCTGTAGACCCTAATTATCAAAATTAAAATTGAAAAATGCTTGAAACATTTTAGTTTACATGTAATGAGTCTAGAATATATACAATTTTCACTTTCTGAAATAACTGACAAAAATATCGAACTCTTCCACGATATTCTAATTTTTGAGATGCACCCGTATATATGATATTAACTATTTAAGAACTACCTCCGTTCATGTAACCATTGATTTATTATGCTTCGTTGCCGATTGTCAATTCCGACTCCTGACAAGCGCATACTTGCAGATTTTCCTTCGACTTACAAAGAAAATATTAATTTTCCGTGTGTGTGTTTATGTGTGCGCGCGTGCTCTGTAACTAAACAGGAGTGTAATTATACGAGAATTTACCGAAAATGGAGGTTGTATGTCAGTTCAATAATCGGGTGGTTTTCCACCATCTATACATGCATGCTGGGAGATAAATCTATAGTTCTGGTATAACCCGTGACGTTGGCCCCATTCACGTCTCTACGCGACTTGCCGAAGCCTCCCTGAGCGAACCTGGTACTTATAGGGTCAACTTGTTCTCAGGTTTCCTCGAAACAAAATATGCTATAAGTGTGCGCACAACCTGGGCTAGAAGATGCTTCCTGTACTACTGACTGTGGAGTCGTCTACTTATCTATATCTGTTCACTGCTGTTTGACTGAAAACTAACTTTATTTAGGCCAAAAGTCTATAACAGTTCTTCTCTTTCTTTTGCTCACGTCTGTTCTTATTGTTTAATTTTATGTTCCCTATGTTTAAAGCTGCCCCCTTTTTAAGCCCTACAATAAAAAATATACAAAGACATATTTTAAATGAGTAATTTTTTTAAAAATAACAATAGTGCTTTAATAAACTTGCAGACAAAAGAAATATTAAAAGGGATAATGTTCATTTAAAAGTGTCACTAAGTACATAAGACTTTAAAGATTGCTGCGGAAACTCTGTGTAAAGTGTTTTTATTATTTTAAAATCGTTTTCCAAGTGTAATTGGCGTTTACCAACTGATTTCATGAAACGTTTTGAGAAAGAATCTTCTTTCTGTATTAATCAGCCAGTCTGTTTGCCATAACTGTGGCCTCACCCGGTGAAATATCCCATATTCTACACGCAATCATTTCATTGGGGCGCCAGAAAGAGTCGTACAGACGAAACCAACTCGAGGGGTGAGAGAGGGAGACATCATTACGGCGATCCGCAGCAGAATTTCCTTTGAACGTATCTAGTGGTATTATTACATCTGTTAGAAACCGTGGACGTCCCATTAAGTTTACGTCGGAGCTCAGCTCACAAAAGACTCTTTAAATCAAAATATTTTCTTTTTTCCTTTTCCTTGTTCCTTGCTGAGTCCACGTTACGACCGCCAAGAGAAGAAAAGTTCGATACAAAAACCATCTCTCTCTCTCTCTCTCTCTCTCTCTCTCTCTCTCTTCTCTCTCTCTCTCTCTCTCTCTCCTCTCTCTGTACTGACGTCATATCTCTCTCTGTACTGACGGTCATACTCTCTCTCTCTCTGCTACTGACGTCATATCTCTCTCTGTACTGACGTCATCTCTCTCTCTCAAAAAGGTTAATTCATTTTCTTAATTCGAACTGACCCCTCGAAAATGCGCCGGGTATTAGTGACTTTAATTAAAGCTAGCGCCATATGGCGTACCGACTTAGTGTCCGACTCGCTCGGCTAGGCAAAATATTTTAGATTTAAGGAGACTTCACGAAATCCTGAGACCTGAAGAAAATAGGCAAAACTGCCACCTTAATTAATTATATAAGAGAAGAAGCGAATTTAACTTACCGGTTAAAGATCTACGAACCCACCAAGACAAAGCTATTTTCAAGTCGGTGATAGCTATTCCTCTAAACCGGTGCATTGTTTTGCTGTACCCCTTATGATATTACCTTGCCAGCTCACGTACCGTTCAGCTCAGTGACTGCCATTTTACAAGCACGTGATGGCGTTCGGTACGTTTCAGAGCTGCAAAAGGGATATTGCATAAGTAAAGAATTTTTAAAAAAACCATGGCGACTGCTCTAAGGCGTTCTTTCTGCAGCACGGAGCAGGTAATATAACAGACGCAATCAAGAGAGAATAACACACTAAACTGTGAGAACGTGTTTCCTCCCGGTTGTCGCAGATGAGTGTTGCCGTAAACCGGCCAGCTTCCTTTTCCTTTAGCATTATGATTACCCCGTTCAGTGCTACGGTGTCAGCAAACAATTTGTCTGGTTTCTCACGAGTCGCGAATAAGAGCCGGAATAGAGTGAAGCATGCCGGGAGATGGGGAAATAGAAGCACGTCGGAAAGTGACGCGAAACGGCTAAGTTCTAGCAACTGATACATTAATTATTGGTATGAAGACGACAACAGAAACGGCACCAAGACTTACAGATAGACTGCGTGTGGTGGCAGGCACGGAGTCTCTGTATATCAAGGTGAGTGGTAGTTTACAGGTGGAAATTATTAGATTTTTCTTTATTTCAAAGATCAGAAATTTGCACCAGCAGAAGGTGAGCTGCAGTGAGTGGATTACCAACCTCTCAAACGTGGAGTACAAAATAAAAATGTTAATTTTAGCCTTGAAATTCGGTAAACACTTTTGTTTTTACGCGTAGAACTCTGCTTATTTCTTTGCTTTTCACATTTACCGAAAGTAAAAATGCACGAACAAATTAGCTAATTTTCTCTGGGCATTCCATCCGTAAAACCATCCAGAGTTGTCTTTCTTCCGTCACAAAGTTATTATCTAAACATAATATTCAAAATATAGCATATTTAATGGATTTCTTTGCTGACTCCCTGACACCAGTTTAATGGCAGCGCCTTCTCAAACATCTCAGTAGTACATACAGTAATCCCTGATTTTTAAGAAGAGATTACCATTTAACAGGAAAGTTCCTGTATTTTTCTTGTAAATGCCAATGCTAAACTGCAAGAAAAACTTCATCATGCACGTTACTATTTTAAAGAAATAAGGTGCCACTTATTAGTTTTAAATCTTTCAGTCCCTTTTTTATTATCTGGATCTAGATATGTATTTTATAGTCTTAATATGGATATCACAATACTACCATTTAATTAAGGGTGATGCTGAAGGAATATCGTTGGTTTTAATAATAAAAATTGTAGCTTAGACGTAGTTTTGGGTATTAATTTGGTTTAGTGAGGTTATTACAAAAAAAAAAAAAAAAATGTGGCCAGAAGCCATCACTGGGTATTAAGGGACCACTCCAGGAAAAATTTCTGCTAGCATGGTTTCTGAAAACTGGGTCACCGTGCTTCTGTTAACAGCTACCGTTAGTTAGAAAGTCGCTCGGGCGTGGAAATAAATGTGCGAAAATCGTTCATTGCAACTTTCGCTTCTTTCTATAAACTTAAACGATATATTTCAGTGTTTAAAATTTTGTGTCTTTTAATGTATGCATTAGTTTCTTTGACGGAAAATAAAATTTCTGCTTACAGACGAAACACTTTAAAGAAAAATAAGACGAGCGAGTTGAGGAGGAAAGTCGGCGATGAGGCTCGAGTGGCAACCCGAGTAATTAGCCAAGCGGGGTCGCTGCGGACCAGCTTATCGATTTAGAAGGAACCAGAAACTTCGGCCAACGCATGTTTTACAAACTGCCTTTCGTTCTCGAATCTACTATGGTCGATGTAACTCGGCGAGGGTAAAACAATTCGTTTGTTTACTTCGTCTTTAAGGGAATCCTTTGATGTTCGACACAGCTCCGCATCAAAGTTAAATTTTTAAGATAGCCAAAGAGAGACACCCCCCCCAATTGAATTGAGTTCAGTGATAGGAATTAACCGCTTCGCCTTTGGTTGTTTATCAAAGAAAATACCATGCAATGTTTTTCTATTTTTGTCTACCAACAGAAAATCTACTTTGCATAGCCTAAGTGATTGCTATTGTAAACTCATGCTCGGCGTAAAGCTAGCTATTGCTTAACAAAGAAGTAGAGAAATAATATATTGGTCCTGAGCAGACTTATTTCTAATTTACGTCAGTGATATCGATATGTATTAGAAGAATGCAAAGAGAGGTTTGCCGACGATGTCGAGTTTAATTCGCATCAAGACGGCAAACCCTGAATAAGAACGGCCAAATGCCCGAAATAAAAGGGATTTTTGTGACAAACTGATGTTAAGGTTTCGCATGCAGGCCGTAAACCAGCATCATTAGCAGCAGGGATGGTCCAGTATAACTCAGGCGGTGTAGACAGGTGGTCGCTAAAGAATAGCTCCTATTTAGCCTAGGTGTTTAGAACCTCGGTTAAATTTTACCTAGACAATGCGGTCCACGTCTGGAATCAATACCCTGTTGCTGATGCTGACAGAGTGTAAAGGCGATTCATCAGAAAGATTCCTGGTCGTGAATATTGAAGATTTCCTGGGAATCTAAATGAGATAATAATCAAATCTTTCTAGAAAAAGTGCACGTACATGTGTTTTACATCTGTGGGGGGGACGGTATTTTAGGCTCTCGGTTACCAGGACTTATTTGAACCTTTATGAGTTTTTAGAAGGACGGACGTACGAGCTTTTTATCTACTTTTGTGGGGTTGTTTTCTATTTTTAATAATCGAGGGGAGAATACATAGAAATCTGGCTGGTGCGGTCGTTTAACGCAAGGTAATGTATATACAGTCGACCCCCGCGTAATCGCGGTCCGTCATTCGCGGCCCCAGTTATTCGCGGAGTTTTCCTTAGAACCTAACTAATAATTGTTCGTGGAAACCCCCGCATATTCGTGGAATCGCAAATATCTTCCGCGATTTTTTATGTCTTTTTTCGTGGCAATATATTTTTTTTCACGCTTTTTAACGCTAAATTATTAATAACAATATAATTTACTAATTTTGTAATATAAATACTAACGTAAATTCAGCAAAATATCAATATAAAATAAACGCTATTGGCTGGAGGTTGGAAAGTAGCCAATCCGAGAGCGTTATTCATTTCTCCTTGCTGCTGATTGGCTGCTGCCCACGAGGCGCTGTCTCAGGCAGATGCAGCCCAGCAGCCCCGCATCATCCCAGTTTACCGCGTGTAGCTATCTCGAGTGTTTCGCTGAGTGTTGTATTTTTTATTATATTTTACGTTATATTTTGACGTTTATAGGCATTTATATGGACCACGTCCAATATTCGCGGGTGCTCAAGGGACGTAACCCCCGCGAATACCGGGGGACAACCATATATTTTAAAGTATGCATGGATAGATGATTTGAATAAAGAAAGGCATTACGAAAATTTAAAAAGTTCCTGTCCTCTCTGTAAATAAATATAAGATAGACAATTTTTTTTTAAAAAAAGGATGTTATTTCAAGTCTGCCGAGAGACCTTAATTGTTTTATAATCGTAAATATTCAACATCACCCAGAATGGGACGAACAGCGTAATTAAGACAGACGGGACATTCGATCTTTAAAGCAATCACCGGACGTTCTCCACCTTTTACTTTGGTTAGACCTCGTTTGCGATGTGCAGACCAGGCTTTGTTAAAGATATTGACGGATTATCAGGGTGACATGGGATATATGTATATATTTTTTTGTACCGGAATGATCTCGAGGATGAAGGATTTGGGTTATTCCGCGTCTTGAGAAAGATGGTTTGAAAAAAAAAATTGAATGGACGAACTATTCTCGTTGTTGCTGTTACGGTTGGATGGTTCATCCGGTAGAGGTCAAAGTTCATGTAAATATTACATTGAGCTCCAGAGCCCCCGCCCCTTATGGTTGTGTTTTCTCTCTTTCCTGTTTAAGGGCGCGGAACAGTCGACCTCGTAAAATTGCCCAACGTAGCACCATCAGTTCACGTCCAAATCTACCGGCTTTACCCGCAATTAGAAACCCAACCTTTTCCAGCAAAGCATACTTTGGCCGACATTTTCCTTGCAGCGCCACTCCCGGCAAAAAAGCGAACGAGCGAGTATCGCAGTAGGCGTCTCGATCACACTATCCGAGACCCGACCGAACCCCGTGGTCCAGGTGACGGTTAGCATGGCGATGACGACGACACCACTCAGCCACACAAACAAAAGAAAGTCTGTTCAGACCCGCATCCAGGTATCTAGAAAGAGAATCCTCTCTTCCTTCGGAAGATCAGCGACGGCGTCCTATTAAGGGACAGACTCCCTTACAACATTTGCGTGAACACCTACGAATTATTTTTTTTTTCTTGAAGGAAAAATGTGATTATCGTAAAACAAACCTAGCACCTTTCCTACCTGTTCACGTTGACGCTACCACCGAACTGGCATTTGTAACGTTTTGCTTTAAGATTGAATTACCTCACAACTAAACATAGGGAGAAATTCCCAATAAATTGTAGTGCATTCTATCCATAAGTTTTACATTTTAGTTTTAATAAATTATACACAAACGGAAACGATGAATGTTAATTTTATCCAATAATACAATTTAACTTAATAAACTTTTTTTTTTTAAAAAAGTGTTGGCTGAATTTCTGTAATAACATTCCTTCGACACATCATGAATTGATGACAAGGAATTAGATTGTCCAGAATTATTAATGAAGATACTAGTAGATAGATATAATCAAAGCGGGTTTGGTGGCTTCCTGCTTCTTTGTAACAACTATTCTTTCTATTTACCAGTCTTAATTACAGCTACTGTAGCATACAATTTAGCCAGTCTCTCCTTCACCATTGTAGGTTCTTGCATGTAAAAAAAAAAAAATGCAATTATAAGATGGCTTCAAGTTTATTTAAATGTTATATTTCTTCCTTTGATACGTACTTTAAAGACACATTTCCCTAAACCATTTTGTCTTGTGTGACTTTACAACGCCTGTTGTAGCATTAACAGAATTTCGGTAAGTTAGAGTGTGTTCCATGTAACTCAATTTAAATAAAAGGCACGTATGCATACACAATAAACTTTATTTTCTATCATTTGCGTTATCTTCTTACACGAAATCTGTTCCTAAGAGGCAGCTCTTGCTGCTCTATTACAGGTGTGGCTCCAGAGCAGTCTCAGAATTAATGACCATAAAATATTTGTAGAGGATTGTAATTTCCCAGTGATAATTAGGTCAATTAACACAAGTCTTTGAGAAGCAAGTAATTTTAAACAGATGTCCATTTAAATTATTTCTCTTGTAAATACCAATTGCTTTGTGTTTTGAAAATAAATATTTTGATAAACTATAATTGCTTTAAATTCTAATGGATAGCACATTTAGTACGTATTTAAAAATGTGACTTCAACCAATTTCGAAATGTAGAAAAGCTACCAACTAATTTCCATCTGTCTTTGGTTGCCAATTTAAATAATCAACAAAATGGTAATTAATACTTTGTCTTAATTAATTGCTTAAATATTAATGATATTTATTTATTTTTTTTTAATGCTGCATTTCATGTGGAATCTTTTTCATTGGAATTCCATTAAATGGGCTCAAATTTTGGTGGTTTGGTTTTTGTAAACTAAAAATTACACAAAACAAACAGCGACCTTCTGAATTTGACCGTTCAGAAGGCATCAGTATAAACAGAAATCCGGTCTTGGAAGCTCTGGTAGAAGACCTGGTCCGAGGCAAAGCTAAAAGCGAATATGAAAAGCTGCTGCAAAAATTTTCAAAAGCAAATTGATTTTTCCAAATGTTTATTGAAAGAAATATAAAAATCAATTAATGGTAAACATCTTAAAAAATTAACAGTAAACCGACCACGCAGATTATAGCTTGACCACAAACTTAATACAGAAGACTTACTTATTTATTTATTCTCTCTCTCTTTTTAACAGAAAATATTACAAATGTTACTGGAGATAAACAAACAAACCTATATACATATATATATATTATTTTTTTTATCATTCGCTTAATGGTTTTATATGCTGTTGGAGAAAAAACTAATTTCTTTTTAGCAGATTCTGATAGTACTTGTGTCTCCTTAAAACTGCTGACAAGTCCAACATTTATAGGAAATGATTTTTTGGCACACATTTTGAAAATGGATGACAGTAGTTTTTATTTGGTCATTTAAATCTGAAGATGCATTAAAAAAATTGTTGTTGTTGCTAACTAAAGCTATAATAGCCTCGAAAGGTTGAATGCCTTCCCTAAACCAGGTGCTGTGGTGCGCATGTGCTTGTCTAGTGAAGCCGTTAATCTAATCACTGTCGGCAAAACAAACAAAAACGTTAATGGAAAACTGCAAATTATAAACAGAACCGAATCCTAGGAAACGTAGATAGTAATGCTACATTAATATCCTCTAGACTGATGAAAGCATACAGTACTGTATTGTCTTTTATTCTGTGATGTATTAAAAGCATGTTGAGGATTTCTAGTTCAACAAAAGCCACATGCAATGCTGCTTTCTCAAGAATATCAGACTCACCAGTTTAGTTCGTAGCGTTGGAAATTTTACGTGTTATTTCCATAAAGTTGAAAAGATTCACAAATGTAGGCATATGAATATTTTCAATTATCAACGATAAAATAACAAGGATATATCAATTAGCTACATCCTCCACCTGGTCTGATATTGGAAAGTGTATCCTGAATGGGCATTGCCAAAATGGAAGCTCTAACAAATTTACTTCACAAACACAAGTAGAACAGATTAAATTATCAAAAACTTTGCCAAATGATTCTAAAATTAAATAGAGTTCCTGTTCTAACAAATTGCAATAATAAATTGTATTATAATTTTTGGACAGATGTGTAAATGGTTCAAGGGGATGTATGCTAAGCAAAAGCCCTGTAATGATTAAATTTCTGTACAAGCTTCAGCACTTGATTTGGATATTAATAAAAATAAATTTAGTATTTACATCAATTTTAAAATTCTAGTTTCACTTGTCAGTTACCGGTGCATGTTGTATGTCAAGGCTAGATAATTTAAGGCAAGATACTGATCATAATTCCCTTTTGTCAAGGAGTGAAACAAATGCTGAACTAAACAATAAGACTAATAGTTTGAGAAACTAATTTCCTGACAAATCAATACTTATTCAACTGTGCATGCAGGATCCAATATTTCAAAATGCATTAACATCATTTACTTTTTGTGAAAAAATATATCAGCTGCCTGAATACTGTAGCTACCATTTATTTTTACTTTTTTATATTTTCAAGCCTTCTTTGTCTGTATTTACACATAATAATACAAATTCAGAACAACAGAAAGTAATGGTAAACCAAATAATACCATTTACTTGTACACAACATTCACTGTATAACAACTTATATGTCAATATATAACAATAACATTCAGAGTGAAACACAAAGTTAATTTTTAGGCAAGAAAAAGAAAGTTGGAAGCAAATTAACCACATCTGTATGTGATGACTTAGCTTTTGTAGTAGACATTGGGGTAAACTCACTCACCATAAAAATGGAGGAAATTCCAGAGACACAGACAAAAATCAGGGTGTTTTCATTTTTCTTTCCTTTCGCTCGATTCAGGTGTTTGGAACTGTTAATGAAAATATTATGAGCTGCTGTCACTAGACATGCAACAGCAAAATATATATCTACATATGATCTTCTTAGGACACAAGTAGAGAAAAATGTCAGAAAGAAAAGATGACACAATCAGACTCTTCAGAATGCCATTTGCATCCTAAACTGTCACTGCTGGTTTCCTACAGTCATTTGTACAGATAGAGTTGATGCTGTCTAAATCTGCTGCAACCTCTGGTAGACTCACACAACACTGGCTGGAGTAAAATCCACAGTCCCCACCCACTTATATATCAGACTCTACATTGAAGCCAGTGTCCATTTGTCACTCTCCCCCCAACCCCATTCTGTGAGAGAGATGACAGGTTGTCGTATTTCTACAACTCTTGAAGTATTAAACAGAACTAAATATTAAAAGTTTTTTTTTATTTTTTTAATTTTCAAACTTAGGGGAGAGCGTGTTCATTTTTAATAGAAATTTCATTATAGTTGCAAACACTGATTAAGAAAAAAATTAGTTAAAAACGCAATTATAATAAACCCAGTTACATCGCTTTTCAGTGAAATCAATCAATCGGGACGACAAGCAAATTCCTGGAATCCAAACAATCTTGATATTAGATATTTCACTAGCTTCCTGCATGTACATTGGTCTAGAAACAGAAGGTTGATTGATAGATAGGTAAATGAGCAGGGTAGAGACGTGTTTCTTTTTTAAAAAAAAAAGTTAGAAATTAAACAGCATATCATATGAATTTGTACACTTTTTAATGTTTTGGATAAGTTAAGTTAAAAAAAAGAATCAAATTTGTCATTTAAAAGAAAGAAAAAAATGCTATAAATTTAGTTTGGCAACTTTTCCCAGTCCCACCTAATATTCTCTTACAGGTAGAATTTCTAAATTTACAGTTCTTTACTGATCCATTTACAAATGCTTATTGACATTATTGGGTTTCCATGCAAAATATATGTCACTTCTTTCTTCTTAGAAGTCTCTGAACATCAAAATGCTTAAAAAAAAAAAACAGAAAGAAATGGAACAATGATAAAGCCTACTTTTTAATTAATATACAAAGATACAAAAGCTAAGCAAAGAGAGAAGGGGAGAGAAAAAAACCTGCTAATTCAGTTTTGATATGCACACATACATATAGCTAGTGATGTTAGAAAATCATCTCACACTCACACTAGTCATATCAGTTCTATAAAAAGGTACATACAATTGAAAATAAATGTTAATTTGTACTTTAAAAATTCAAATCAATATATATTTTTTTTAAATCTAAGCTCATTCTATGGTTAGAAAAATTATCTTTAATATATCTTCATTTCTTGATAAATATTATATGGTATCAAAAATGTATAATAGTAACATCTTGTAAATATAATATCAAATACCAACAAATGAATAGTATACTTGTGTTTAACTAAATATATTTGGTTATTAAAAAAACAAAAACTGAATAAGGATCTATTCATATATACTATATTAATAAATTGCTCTTTGATAATTTGAATTTTGTTTAATGTCTAGGGAAGACAGCATATTTCAATTTATACTGAAAAAACAAAAACTAATATAAACCTTGTTTTGAATAAGAAAGAGAGTCAGGTAATGCAAAAGTTATTTTAATTCTGATGTGTGAGACTTTATAACCAAATAAGTTTTGCTACTGTTAAATATTATCATCACAATAAACATTTTCAGATGGGTGTGTGAATTGCACACTTTTCTATTTTGTTTTTGTTGTTGTTGTTAGCAAAGTTAACCAAAAACTATTATAATGGTATACAACAGACTGATTGCTTCTAAGACAAAGCAGGTTTTCTCTTATGAGATCAGTAACCACCATAAATGTTATAATTCACTTTGGTTCTTACATTTAAAAAAATCTGGGAAAATTAAACATTGAAAATAAAGTCAATTTTTGTTTTTAAAACTGTAGCAAAAACGCATTTACAATCCTTGATAAGTTTCTAAGGTAGTTTAAACTTCTGTTGTCTCCAATTCTACACTGCCATCCATATAAGAAAAATTGTTGTCATCATCCTTGTTAAAGTTGTCCTCTGACATCCGCCTGTTCTTTTCGTTCATCTCAGCCTCACGTTCCTGAATCACCTGCTGTAGGTATGCTGCTGACATGTCTTGTGGTGGTATCAACCCTTGTTGGTCCTCAATGAAATCCATTGCAACTTCTTGTTCATCAAATATTTCAGAATATGGTGAAAACACATTTCCTACTTCATTCACATCAAGTGAATCCAGGCTACAAAGAGAAAGAACTTTTGACATCTATATAGTCACCATTCTTCTCAATGGAAATTGTTCAAAAAGAAACTATTACTCGAGCTAAGAATGATTTTGATTTATTTTTATTTTTCAGTATTTCTTTTCAAAACACTCAAAATTTACAAACAACTTAGGAATTAGTGACAGTAACTGCACACTAAGTTAACACCAACTAAGACAGGTAAGAATAGTGTAGAATGCTGTTAAGTATTACCTTTGCTGTTAGCTGAAGTATGAGCACACCTTTAATTATAATGACAGTGTTACATTTGTTAAGATGAAAAGTAGCTGAAGAGTTCTATAATATTCTTTGATGTAATTGAAGGGTTGAATACACTAACTGGAACATTTATTGTAGTGCAAACAACAAAAAAAAAGAGTTCATTTTCTTTTCTTCCTGCTCTATTAAGTAGGGAAGCATCTAGCAAAAGAAGTAGCAAGTCCTATCTTTAGTATCTTACTCAGTACAATGTACTTTATTCATTGTTTTAGATCCTTAAAATTTGTTGACCACACATCATATCTGACAATGAATGAAAGGCTGCAATCAGTTTTCTCTGAAGCTTTCTATGTGCTGTCAATTATTGTCTACAAAGTACCAATAACAAAAACGTTATTTTCCTTAAGCTCTTTCTAATGACTGATATAGAACATTAATATTTCTCTCTGTTATTAAAGTGGAAAATTTTTAATAAAATAAAAAAGAAAAGTTAAAACAAACAACATCCAAGTTGTTTCCGCAAACTCATTAAAAGTTTGTCTCTGACAGATTGGGTAATTTCTTAACTGCCAGACTACCAGCCAGCACTGACAAAACAGGTGTACTCTTGTTTCTTGTTACCTTTATCAAACAGAAAATGTCTATCAGGTGTCAATGTGAGAAAATCTTATTTAATGGTGGACCATTTACCCCATCAAACCAAACTTTCCATATAATAAATGATTCATGTTGAAACTCCAAGTCCTGTAGTAAGCCATACAACTTCTAGTTATAAATATTATATATACAAACTAACAAAAACATTTAAACAAGTAAAATATTCTACTTCCCTATTATTTTTCTAAAGAGTTAAAGCTCTTTATAATTACTATCATCATAGCCATCACATGCACAAAACTTAGTACTTTCCAGTTAGATACGTGGATGCCTTATGACCTAAGGGAAGCAACTCAAACTTATAATGCTTATTGTTAATATAAAGAGCTTAAAATTTTGCTTTCACTGAATGCTATTTTTCTCTTTATTTTTGTTAAAATTCAAACCATCTAATAAGTTCTTGAGACTTTTTCAGTGTGGCTTAATACTAATATAATCTTTAAAAAAAAAATAAAACTCCCATTTGAATACTGTACCAGCTTTCTGCCTTTTTCTTTTTCTATGCCAATGCTCCTCAATTTTTTGTACACCTGCATTCTAGTTGGCATGGATCCAGGTAGATCTAAACACTTAAGGTGATGTAACCTGGTATGTAATGAAAGGACTGTTTGCTTCAAAATGATGAAATACTTTTAAAGTTATACTGCAGTGTGCTCTGGCCGGCCAGTTACGGTAAGTTTCTGTAAATTACATTTGGACTGGCTAGTTTTAGCCACTCTCTGTCTACAGTTTTTTGTTTTTTTTTCCTGTTATCTTTTACATCTACGGTTACTGTGTGTTTATAAATTTGCTCTGACTGTATGTTGATCAGTTAAAAAAAAAAGTTTAATTATCATTTTATGAAGGTGTACGAACCATTTGTTTATTTACAAATCTGTTCTGAAGTCAAGGTGATGAGGGAATCTCACAGAAGTAAGATAGAAAAGGAAAGTGAGAATCAGCAATAATGACAACTAAGCAAGCTACCTGAGTGTGATTGGGGGTCTCTTAAGTGAAAGTCAGAATGCAAACCAAAAGAGTTACCCACAAGTCCAAGAAATTCCATATCTTTTAGGAGGAAAACCATGCAGATGGACTAACACAGAAAAGTGAGGAAAAACTATGTTATGAAAGTTTGCTAATCCAAGTTGGATCCCAAAAGGAATAAAACACAGGCCCTTATCTACCACCAAAAAAAAACCTTTGGTCATGTATGACAACAGGGTCTGTTTGGCATCAACAGGGACCAGGCTGTAAACACTGAGCTATTGTAAAGTGTGGCTTTTGTCCACAGTTGTCAGCTACATGTTGTTTGAGTGTTGATGACAAAGCAAAGACAGTCTTATGCCACAAAAAAAATAATTTAAATTCCATTATTTGAGATGGTAGCATCATCCGTCCAATAATTTCTTACCTTGTTTTTTCTGGTAAATTGTAAGCTTTCTCAAAATCTTCATTAAATACAGGATTTGATCTGGAAGAAAAGGATTAAGATAAATGGTGAACGGGATGCCAGTACAATAAGTGCATTTATACTTTCAGAGAGTTTATATTTGAGAATTAAAAGTTTGAACAATAAGTGGCTAACTCTGAGCTGAGACAGAACTATTTAATTCAGTACAAAGCATGCTAAATGATGACTTAAAACTACAAGGGAGCTGGAGCTCGTTGTTGCAATGGTAAGTTGCTAAAGTACCATTAGTCCCTAATTAAACACACAGAGGAGACTAAAGGTCAAACCATACGACATTGAGTGAAGCATTATCTATACATTTAATTTGTAACTACTGGTATTGTAACAACTTTTTCCTTAGAATTAACTTCATAAGAAAATTTTATTATATGCATTTCCTATGGTTTTCACTCCCATTTACTTACAGTAAACAAGAATACAAACTAATGGTGGAGAACAAAGATAACAATGTTAAAAGTAATAAAATATGAATATGTCAAACATTCGGTGTTCATCCACAACAAAACAACTCCAACATAAAATACAAAAGCAACAGAATCCACAATTGTGATAGGTACAACACAAATATATAGGTGTTGGTTAAATATTCAAAATTCAAGACAAAAAAACTTAAAGAAAATAATGAAATTCTGAATATTTAAAATCTAATTCATAGGTAAATAAAGATTCCATATTTTGTAGTTTGCTTTCATAGAAGACATACCCACTATCTTCATATCCTCTTAAATGGTTAAGGAGGGCCAAATGTACCCTACCAAATGAATGCATACTATAGCATTCTCTCCTACATCTTATGGTTTTTACCAACGCATCCAGGCACACAAGATTGACATTTAATAAAATAAATCAAGTGCAACTAAAAAGACTATTTTTCTCGGCCTTATTTAGGCTATCATACAACCTTACAAAATTATGCTGTAATGTGTATTCACTATGAATTTTAATGTAAATTAATCAGATTTTTTCATTGTGTGATTTCTCATCATTCTTTTAAACTTATATTAATGCTAGGATGAAGAAATCGTAACAATGCTAACACTAAATTTAACTAGCTTTCCTGAAGGTAAAAGTTACTAGTTTGGTTTTTTTTTTGGTATTATATATTTACTAAAATGCTTTAAGATAATGAATTGTTAACTGTTGCTGTATTTTCATCTACTTATGTACTTTCATTTATAAATTTAAAATAAGGTTATCACTGTGCGCAGTTTAGACCAGATATAAAAATTTTAATGAACAAATAAATGGCTCTCAAAACAAATGCAGGTTTTATGTCAAATCATATTTCTATATAGTACTGATCTTGCTTATTTATAACAACAACTTATATTTGCAAGTCTACTGGTTTTTAAAGAGTAAACATGGAAGTAATGTCTGCTTTAAAACAAATAAAACGATTTGGAAATGTATATTGTGTTATTTCTTATTTCCTTAGATAAAAACAAAAATATTTTGCAGAAGGGGTTAAAGGGGAATAAACTGTGATATTAAAAAATAATGTCATTTATAGATCATTATACCAAAAATGATTATCTCTCTTATAATATTTGCTCTATACAAAAATATTTTGACAAATACGAGCAAAATTTCAACAAGCAATTTCATATATCTGCGATACATCAGGCATATAATTCCTTTAAATATTTTTATTTGCAGATTGTTTTATCATAATTTTTCACGAGGAAGCCAAAGGGACTTAGGGTTAAAAAAAAAAAATGAAAATGAACAGCTAAGTATCCTTAAATCAACTAGACTAAGATGCATCAGTATCTACAAAAGAGACTTAGACATGTTCATGAACATAGGCATACGTTTAAAAATAATATTAAAAATAAGTTACAAAAAAATGGGTGCTACTGAGATACATTTGTAAGCAAAAAGAAAAAAAAAATATTGTCAAAGTGAATGAAACAGAAAGAACTTGCTAATTTTCTGTGCATACTAACAGTGGTTCCAAACAAACTGCTCGTTTCCAAAGGATTTATTTCTGGTATTCAGAAAGATGCTAATCCAATTCCTCAGAAAAATTAATCTTGCATCTACATTTGATATAATGCTCTTTCAGACAGTCTGCAAACATTTAAATGAGTTTTTATTTAAGCCTAGATCTATCATATCAGCCAATCCTATTCACAGATATTCAGTACCATCAAATGGATAACCAGAAGCCTAATTTAGAAAGCTCATCCAACTAGAAACAATATTACAAAAATGCAAGCATCTGTTATTTTAGAAATTTAAACTACATGTTGCACTTATTCTTGTGTATAAGTTTTGTTGTTTCAAGTCTTGACTATTTTCTCAAAAGATATACATTTGTGCTCTCTTTATCCTCAAACAGGCAAACACAGGAAAGAGTTTCTCAAGTGCCAGTGATGAAATTCCATACAAATGTTACAGATGAGGAAGTAAAGAGTAGGTTTGCAGTGGCACCTGGTTCCCAGGTATAAGATCTTACAACAGGAAAACCAGAGTACTTCATTGAGTGCATTCATGCAAGAAATTCTCATGATTTATTATTATTACAACAATGCTGCTTGCAAAAGAGGTTTCAACTTTTCAAAAAAAGGATGAGACTGAGTTTTGATTCAACCTATTGTCTGAAACAGTAGCATCTTTAATGATACATAACATGTTGACAGAATTCTGTTGTGACATGAACCATACATTAGAATGCAAATTTTAAAATTAAATAATGTCAAAAAGTCAAATGCTAGACATTACATTTTTTATCTGTTGAAGTTTATAAATATTTTTTTAACATAGTCACTATATCTCAAGCCAGAAAACTTATGTTGATGCCTTAGCAATTAACTAACTAAAAGAATATATATATGAAATAAGTTAAAACAGAATGTATATTTTCTACATAAACATGCCTCTGAAATCTGTTATATACACAGCATTCATTACACTAGAAGCATTTCAGTGACCAGAGAGAGAGAGAGAGATTGTGGTATAGCACAGTGAAGAATAATGTACACACATTCATCTGCGCAGTATCTCCATCACTGCTGGTGATCCCTCCATGCAATCTCTTATGCAATGACTGCTGTACAGACTGGTTGCTGTCGATGGCTCTGTATTATTTCACATTTCTTCACTTTTATTTATTGCTGGTTAGAGGTGATTTTGCCCTTAAACATGGCTCCTAAGTGTGTACTCATTGGTAAAGGTTAAAACAGTGCAAAAAGGCCAAGGAATGTGATGTCTTTAGAAAATAAATTATAAGTAGTTGATCAACTTGCTCATGGTGACATTGCTGCTTCGTTGGGGAGACTCATGGGAGTTAATGAATCCACCATTAGGACAATTCTAAAAACTGAAGCTTCAATAAGGGCTGTGACCTTTATACTGCATGACTCTAACAGAAAAAAAATGGAGAATGCTTTTAACATATGGATGAACAAACAGGCCCAGAAAAAATGCCTAGGCCAAGTGTATCTACACATACATTGTGGAAACTTTGGGTAGGGGAATGGAAGCATTAAAGACATTAAGTTTCAAGCCAGTAAGGGATGGTTCTTGCATAATATCAAGATTGTGGGGGGGAATCTGCCTCAGCATATCACAAAGCCATTGCAATGTACCTGGAGCACCTGATGATGTTGACTGAAGAGAAATGTTACCTGCTAGAGCAGATATTCAGTGCTGACTCAACTGACCTTTATTGGAAGCAACACACCAAAGAGAACTTTCATCTCAAAGGCTGAGAAATTTGCTCTGGGATTTAAGGCAGCAATGGAGCCAATGACGTTTCTCCTTTGTGGCAATGCCACAGGGGAATGCTTCATCAAGCTGATGCTCTTTTACTGCTCACAGGAGCCCTGTGCACTGCAGGGAAGAACAAAAGCCACCTTCTTGTCTTTTTGGCAGTCTAACCACAAGGCAGGGGTAAATGCTGCAGTCTTTATGGACTGGTTCAACAACTGTTTTGTGTATGAGGTGGAACAGTTCCTTGTGAAGAACAATTTGGCCTTCAAAGAGCTACTCATCTCGAATAATGCACCATGCCACCCCAAGGCTCTCCAATTTGTCTACTTGAATATTGAAGTTGTGTTCCCCTAAACCCCTTATTTTCCATAAGACCTTATATTTGCTCAATTTCTCCTACTACAGTTGCTTTTTTTAAGAGTGCAACCCCGCAGTAGGCAAGAGAATGCACTTTATTTAGAAATGCTGGCAGACATGGTTAGTTTGGGCCACTCAAAAGGGTATGTAAAATCATTGTTTCACAATGAAACTTAGAGGAAATTTTTTTTAATTCTTAAATTGCACACATGTAATTCTAGTAGCTATTCACTAAATAAATATCAAGGGGGGAAAATGCTGCATAAATACATGCTGAACATGTACAGAGACAAAAAACAAGTCACCAAAGAAAGTGTTTCAAAAACACTGTAACCTACTTTTCAATGGCATGTTGGTTAGAACCAGGTACTACATATCTTTCCATATCAGGTACATGGGCTGCGGCTACAAAAAGGATTATAAATAAATCAAATGAATAAATTTAATACAGTTCTCAAATAGAATAAAAAAATCAAAATTGCAAATAAAAATATAAGCCCTTTATTACCACCTTTCAGCAGCCATTTGACTACATATTTGGATTTTATTATAGCCAGTGTTTGTCAGACTTTCTTTCAAAAGTTAAACATAAAACCACTTAATAAACTACTGTAAAAAGAGCTGTTATGAACTGGAATTTCTGTGCAATATTTTTGTCCACAAAGGTAAGGTCGTTTTTGAAAATTTTGCTAATATCGAATATATATCTGGCTGTGCAGTTTTGTATCTTTTCAAATGAACTTAGCAGAACTAGCTACCCTAGTGACACAGATTTTCACTTGCAAAGAAGGTCAAATGTTTGACATTAAATGACAACATGACTTAGCATTATTTTGGCCAATGGAATTTGCCAAATTAATCGCTATTACATACATCTATCACCTTATGCCAATATTATTTTGAGAACTAAAATTCTGCAAGCCTAAATCTATTTTCTTTAGAGAAGTTGCTGCGTTTTTCCCGTTACAGATAAGATTTTATTTTCTAAATGTTAAGTTTGAAAATCCATTGGCAGTTAATATTTTGAAAAGAAAACTTTTTAAAACCACTTGAATAGTAAGTAATTCTTTTGACACAGTACTAAACAAAAACAAAATTTGCTGCAAAATTTTGAAAATTCTAGCAAACAGTTTTTTTTTCCCAAAATGTTGCATATAAGGCAAAAACAAAAGAAATAGAGCCAAGTACTTACAGAACACGTTGATATTTGCAGCCTTTAATTTTCTCTTGTATCTTGAATAAAATATTTAAAAATACTGTCTAAAGGAATGCTCTCACGATTTCACATACAAGCCTCAAAACATTTAATCATAAGCGTTATTTACAAAACTGTTAGAAAAAACAAATAAGTGTTTATCTAAAGGCACGGGGCACTTTACTTGGTTCCAGTGATCTATCACTACGCCGTGTATAGATTCTTTACCTTTAAAATACTACTCAAAATGAATATGGAGAACATGTCTACAATTACTGTAACAAAGACAAACATGAAAGAAAGGTTGTGAATATAAATCAACTGTAAAATATTTCTCACATCCAAAATTTATTTATTTAAATAGTTTTCCCATATTTTGGTAATTAATTAAACAAGACATTCATAAAGACTATCCAGATTTAATAAAGTTAAAGCACCAGAGGCAGGCGACCTGGACAAAAATCTCTGGTCTTTACTGAGTTTCATAAAGAAAACAGAAAGGAATTCATTTCCACAGCTAATTCTATGCCAAGCCATTTTAATTTCATCCCTAAGGATTGTGCCCTTTAAATGTGATTTTAGTTTACCAGCTTTATATTATGTAGTTTTATATTCAATATATATGACAATTTCATTTAAAAAAAAAAAAGATTCAGAAAATGCATGCAGCACATATAGAGATGTCAAAATTCACACTTCTCACCTTCGAGTACTGCTGAAGAACAAGAGTATTATTACTACTAAAAAGACGGCCAGAAGTGATACAACTGCAATAAGCACAACTTCATCTTTCTTTGTTTTACTACTGTTAACAGCTTCCTTTTCAACTGTAGTCTGAAATGTGCATATAACAATATTAAAGTTCATAAAAAAGAAACTTATAAATAACGTGTTTTTTTTTACATTTATAATGTTGAACGTTACTGATATGTTGGTGAAATTTGTAAATTTTAGTCTTAATGTGTTGTTAGGGGCAAACGTGAATAAGGTAATTTTTATGAAGGCATTAGCATGGGTTGGGGCCCCAGTCTTAATAATTCCAGTAACACGTGGAGCAGCGGTCAGAGATAGATTACGTTAGTACACAAAGAGAGAGATATGACGTTGGTACATATATATATATATATATATAATATATATATAGATATAGATATATATATAGAGAGAGAGAGAGAGAGGAGAGAGAAAGAGAGAGAGGTTTCGTTGTCCGAGAAACTCTGCAAGATAAAACGTAGACACTGGCTCACCCTGTGCAGCATCTTTAAAGCCCCCCCCCCCACTTTTTTTTTTTTTAACTTCATAGTGTGCAGAAATTATTTTTCAAAATTATTAAGATTTTTAATGTAAATGAAATGTAGAAGAAAAAAACAAAAAAAAAAAAAAAGCTAGCTAACTTACAAACGTTTTCAGAACATTGTACTTGTTGTATATGCTTGTCAGGGCCTGGGCACTGAGGTCCAATTCTCTAAACCAGCATTGGAAAAAAGGAAGAAATGGAAGCATGCATCAGGAACACTGGATTCCTATTTATTACCAAAAAACAATTCAACAGGCATAAATATTAATACAGAAAAACACTGAATATTATAGGTCAGGCTCAGAATAGCCGAATACCAAAATGAGTGAAAGGGTGTTTTTCCTTTAAAATTTACTAGAATCAGGAACACAAAAAAATGTTTAAATGAAACAAAAAAAAAGAAAAAAGAAGTCAGATTCATATAATAAAACCTGAAAAAAATGTTTTGACATTTTAAGTTAAGAATTATTTTTTTCAATTATATGTGGATATGTTGTACTTTTTACATAAAATAATTCTTTTCAATGTCTCATAGTAAAATACAGAAAAAAAGGAAATTCGTAAGGAAAGAACAATAACTGTGCAGGTCTTCAGTGACAACACAGGTTTTAAAATACCACACAACGTTACACGCAAGAAACTTAGAACTTTCTCCAAGACTTCCTGCAGTAAATCTCATCACTGCTAAACGTGGATCACTAAGCTGTAACAACCCTAACTCTAATACTCATTCATAGAATTTGTCAAGAAGCACTATCAACCTGAGGACCTTATTTTAAACTTGTTGAATTTTAACATGCTTCTAAATATGGTAAGAAATAAATAAATAAATGGCCTTTACCCAAATAACAGATAGAAAACACAAATAGAAGGATTCTTCTGCAAAAGCTGCTTAAAAAAATCATTCCCTACATCCAATTTCTTTCTCCTCACCTCCTGCCTCTCCAAAAAACTAACTAACTCTGGTCTACTTTTAATTTCTCTGATAATGAATCATCAAAACCTACTTAAAAATATATATATATATATATATATACAGATTTTAAATTAATATAACCAGTTTTTACTTCAGAACGTATTATATATGATGTTCAAATATGCCCAGATCCAATTAGTGAAAGAGAGAGTGGATTTTCCTATAGTAGATAGCAGCATTTAAGCATCATTATATCTGTAGGCCTGATTCAAGTGATCTGCTTACATGCAGATTATAGAAAATGAGACTAATAACTCAGTTGCAATATTGATAATTATAATAATTATTATTATTATTTCATAAAGCCTTTTTCATTTGTGAAAAAAAAACTAGGCAAGAGCAATTTAACTAAAGATGCCAATCCTATAATCCTTCAAGTAAAAATGAAATGGAAGCACTATTTTCTTAAATAATTAATAATTACAAAGCAAAGGCAGATCGTGATAACGTAATTTTTCTGCTTGATAATAAATGAAACAAAAAAGTTCAACTCTGTTGTGTGTGTGTGTGTGTGTGTGCGCGTCAAAATTTTAAAATTGATATTTAAACATTATAGTGTATTTCAGTTGTTACACACAGACCAATAATGTTTATGTATTACTTTATTCTACTTTTAGCCAATTTGCAAGTACATGGAAACTTCTGTAGCTAAAATACTACACACTGTGTCGCTATTATTTAGATCTGAGAATCAAACCAGCAAAGAAATAAAGTAACAGCGAATATCTCGGGCGGTCTTCATAATTCTAAGTAAAACAGATTATTCTTTTATATTACCCTGCTTCACTCACCTGCACAGACGTGCAATCAGATGCTGGACTAAAGCCTGTTACTTGTATTAGAAAGTGATTTAAAATTTAATAATGCTCAGGCCACTCTTCTGAGAAATGTTTTTACCTACAGCCTGATCTTGTTTTATTAACCACAATCTACGATATAAACAATATTTTAAAAGTTATTTACTCTATCCAGAAGACGCAATATGGGACATTCAAACATTCAAATGAAACCTATATGAAGGGAACAGGTAGAATTACAGTTATTCTATTTCGTTGGGTTTCAAGATGAAAAGAGATTTTAAATAAGTATTTAGGCAGGTACATCTACGAACATTTTATCCTGCATTCTGCCAATTGCGATTGTTTTGTTTTCTTGTAAATATTTTGTCTGCTGAGTTTTTAAATCCAAGCAAAATTTTTTTAAGGGATTAAATTCACAAATGCTCCCTTCACTGCACACTTACCTGTTCAATCTCTCTGCTGGCACTGTAACATTCTTGTCTATGGCGAATATATACATATCTGTTCTAAAAGTGAACAAACAAATGAGGTATAGAGAACTTCAAATTAACTATGTGATGCTCATAAAATGTACACTATTTTGTCTGCTGCAAGCATGCAGTCTTAAATTTCATGAGTAAAAAAATTACAAATTATAAATCATATCAAGACGCATATCAATGCACCATGGACATTGGTATAGCCGCATTTGTAACTCAGTAAAACAGTATCAGTCAACATTTTCAGAATACTGACTAATTTGGGGGCGCTGCACTCAAATATCACGTCAAGTTTTTGCTCTACAGCATACCCCCATTTTCGATCAATTGCCATAAAAAAGTATCCGATTACAATCATTTCCACAATCACCTCAATCCTATTCTTATCATTTTATTTAGAATACCATTCCAACAAAGAATACCATGAATCAATTTTAAGATTAACAAATACAGGGTGTCCGTAAAGTTACTATACAGTCTTACCAGTTTACGATCATGTCCCAATTGAACCAGCCTGGAATAACTGTCTGGGCAGGAATATCGTCTGATGGAATTGTGGGTCCACAGTTCTTCGACGGAACTGTTACAGGAGAAAGGTACCTGGACAAACTGAGAAATGTCATCGTACCGGCATTGAAACAACGACCAGTAACTTGTAAGACTGTATAGTAACTTTACGGACACCCTGTATATTGGTTAACTATAACATATCAGATCAAAATATTGAAATAGAAAAATATAAATCGATGGTAGAATTGATTGAATTTTAGTCAAAAATGAGCACAAACTAATCCAGAATATTCTTATCATTTCATTTAGAATACTGTACAAACAAAACAATGACAGACATGAGTTTATTTACATTAACTGATATCAGTAAATGACACATGCTTCCTTTCCAGACAGTCTCTTTTAATACTCCAACAGTAGTCAGCTATCATGAGAGTATCCCACTTTCCTTGGTATCACTCCTCCATATCTTGTATATCTTGATGGAACCTCTCACCTTGCTCATCACTTACATCACCTAGATTTTCAGGAAATTTATCAAGATGACTGTCAAGGAAATGAACCATTATGCTCATGTTGCAACCCAGACGATGAAAATTCTTAAGCAGTTTGAATAAGATCTTTGTAATTTTCAGCTTTTTTGTTTCCCAGGAAATTTTTCACAACAGCCACGAAAGAATTCCATGCTCTTTTCTCCATATCATTCATGGAGCTTGTGAAATGTTGATCTCTCATCAGTTTTCTGACTTGTGGCCCGTCAAACACACCAGCTTTTATTTTTTCATAACTGAGGCTAGGAAATGTTGTGCATATGTACTTAAAACAGTCACCTTCTATGCTCAGAGCTTTAACATACTGCTTCATTAGACCCAGTGTTTGATGTGGAGAGGAGGAAAGATGATTTTTACCTGATCTACTAGTGGTTGGTTTTTGATATTTGGTTCTCTGACATCTAAGCATGTTCTCACCGGCCAGTTCTTCTGAGTCCAATGCTTGTCCTTAGCACTACTATCCCACAAGCACAAGAAACATGGATATTTCGTGTATCCTCCTTGTTGACCAAGTAAAAAGTTAACCATTTTAAGATGATCCCATAGAACAAAAACTTGACGTGACAGGCAAAAACCAATTTTATTTTTGAAATCAGCGCCCCAAAATTAGTTAAAAACAAACATCAGATCTTAGTCAGCAGAAAAATAAGTGAAGAAATGTTGGGCAGTTTAGTTTGACCAAACTTTTTCATTGCATATTTAAAAAAATTAATACATCAATTGTTTAAGGAAAATTGTTCATACTGGAGTGTAGATATAGATACCTAAACTACTGCAGATGTGAGTAACATAAATCTAGACAGGGCTCCAATATATCTGCCAAACACAATTAAAACAAAGATTTTAACCATTTGTAGTGAATACATACAAAGTTGGTACTGAATCTGTGACAGATTGTGTCCAGATCTTGTTTTGTAAACAAGGAACGTTTCTATAATATACCTGTTCAGGGTGATTGAAAAGTAACTTCCTATTATTAAGTACTTGTAATTTATTTCTGAACTACAATTCTTACAAGAAATGAATATGATAAGAAAGTGTATAGCGTGGAGTTTTATTTAAAATTCGATATGGGCGCCAGCATTCACCACCAGCTTCGCAAGCCACCTGGGAACCATGTCAACTGATTTCACAAGGAACTCTTGTGGGATGGAAGACATAACTTCTTGTATTCGCCCTTCAAGTTCTTCCAAAGTTGTTGGTTTGGTAGAGTAGACTTGCTCCTTTAACCAACCCCAAAGAAAAAAGTCACAGAGTGTTAAGTCAGGACTTCTGGCTGGCCACTCATGCGGACCACGACGACCCATCCATCTCCCAGGGAAGTAGGCATTCAGCCATTCACGAACAACAATAGCAAAATGTGGAGGAGTGCCATCTTGCATGAAAATCAAATCTTCAATATTCTCCCATGTACTGATAACTGGCCAGATTTCATCTCTCAGCATGGTGAGGTACCTTTCGGAATTCATGGTATCGTGAAGGATGAAGGGACCCACAATTCTGTCAGAGGTCATTCCACACCATACCGTTACCTTGGGCCAATTTTGCATTTTTTCAGAGGTAATACGAGGATCTTCTCCCGCCCAGTAGTGGCAGTTGTGACGGTTTGTGCACAAACCCACCGATGTGGAATACCGCTTCATCACTCCAGAGGATATTTTTAGAGATCAGACCAATCTTCATACCAAGCCATCATCACCTCCCCAAACTCCATATGAATGTTGCAGTCTTCAGCAGAGAGTGTTTAACAGTAGTGCGGCTTCCAAGCACACCAATTTAATTCCCATACATCATGGAACATGCACAAAAAAATTGAGAAAAATATTACAATAATAGGATAAATTATAAGTATTTTAAAATAGGGAGTTACTTTTCAATCACCCTGTATATAAATGCTTTACCCTGAACATTTACTTACTTATCAGGTTCTGGTTGATTGTTTTCGTTTATGTGGGTTTCCAATTTGCTTGAAATAATCTTATATTTCAGTATTTTTCCAAGATTCCTGTGTATTAAAACAAACAAAAATTACAATTTTTACTTATTATATATAAATAGTATGACAAAATGCAAAATCCACATATTGAAATCCTTACATGGATAATATATTTTTGCACACCATTTGAACAGTATATTGGAAAAAAAAAGTCTAATAATTTATACAATTAATTTTCACAATACTTACTTAAGAAATTCAGTTTGGAATTTCCTGACTTGTTCTGGTTTTTGACGAAAGATGATTTTAAGTCTTTGTTTTTGACCAATGATATATACCTCAAGTAGAAAAGAAAAATATAGTCATCATAAAAATTAATACAATATAATACTGATCATGGGTATGCATAGCAAGAATTCAGGATATAACCCCAACTATTTGATCAGAAGTTGGTATGATGTAAATTCATCAAAATATAGAATAATTTTTTATTTTCAATAAAAGTAAAACTTATATCCATCCAGTAATGGAAATAGTAAATAGAATAGATCTTAGGAAATTTGAAATTATCATAATTGTATAAATCCTGAATCCTAAAACTATTACAAGAAAAATAATTCTTATAAATTCCTTTAAGTGGATTGAGTCAAATATGATTTTTTTGTTTTACAATAGTGTACAAAAATATACAAGATTCTAAATATCATTCTGTGTTAGTCATTTATAGTAGTTAGTGGTGCACTAGCTGTTTGAGGACAGATTTTCAACAACAGTATCATTAAAAAAAGCTATTTGTGTCAGGAAGTTAGCTAAACTTTCTTTTGTTTCAGGAAAAATCCATGAAAATTCAAAAAATGTCCAATTTAAACAATGACCAGAACGTGCAGCTACTTTCATTGTTGTTTCGTTTTTGTTAATACACTTGAAACGCATTTCTAGTCTATTAAATTTAAGGTTTCTTTGTTTTTAAATGGCTATGCAAAGGATACAATTGAAAAAGAACTATTGGCAGTAATAGAATACTGTTCACTAATGCTATTCAAAATTCAGCCAACCTACTAAAAATATCTCTGTTATTTAATGAACATAAATGCTTTATTTCTAAACATCATCTTAAAGGCAAACTCACCATGACAACTGCGGTATCATTGAAACCATCAGAATCATTTACTAGAACCCTGGCTGTAAAGTAACCAGAGAAGTCAGCCTGAAAAACCATGCTGGTCTGAAGCGTGCCATTTCTGTTAACACGACACAGGTGACGGTTCTGGTCTTTGGTTAGTTTGCTTTTCAGTTCGGGGCTGGCGGTGAAGTCACCGTTCAGGTAAAATGAGTGTACTGAGTTTTTTGGTGTATCCAAGTCAGTCACATCATCCTACAGGAAAAAAGAAAATACACACAAAGGAGCAATCTTGGTTCATCCAAGACAAGTTATATCATAAAAATCAAAATTTAAAAAAAGGTGGGGGGGAGAGTTTGGTCTGTGCTTAATTAAGACAAACAAAAAAATTTTAACTTATCAAATCTTTTTTCATATTTTCAACACAAAATTTTAATTTCACAAAGTTACCATTTCAGTTATTCTTAAAAGTATTGCAAAACAACACTTCATTTTGTTGAGTTCTCTTACAATGTAAAAATGAATCAATCCCAAAGATTTCGATGTTGTGCCTTTAATTTTAAGTATAAACATAAACAAATTCAATAGTATGAATTTTAGCATAAAATGAATAAAAATAAGAAATGATTATAGACAAAGCAGAAGCAAACATTAAAATAAAAATACATGGCAAATATTTGTATATGATGAACTTTAAAAATTAAAAATATGGTCAATGGATAAATAAGATTTAAATAAAAACAAGTACATGTATTCATCCAAAAAGATTTTGTTTGATATATTTACCAATGTATACAGCAGAATACTGCTAACATTTAGATGAATAGGCATTGTGGAGAGGTAGCTCTTAAATTCAAATTAATTACCATTCTTTTAAGTAATGTATAGTAATTAAATTTGTTTAAAAAAATTCATATTAACCTTTAAATTGTGAAAAACTGTTCCAAACTGGACATCATACAATAATGCTAAACTGATTTCCTTTTGTGTAAAGATAGGTGGATTATCATTGCCATCCTTCACATTTACCGAAACATTCAAGTTGGACTTAAGAAAATGAGGACCAGTTGCATTATCACACACATTATAAAGCTGATTACCACAGTCTTCAGCAACAATATAAAAAGTTAATATTTTCGTAGTCTCATAATCAATTTTATTTGAAAAGACAAATAAGTCAGCCTTAGAGTTATTTTGTGTAATATTAAAGTAACTTGCTTCTCCCAAATTACCTAGAAAAAAAGAAAACAAAATTTATTATTATAACAGTACTAAATATTATTTAAAGTAAAAAATTATCAGAGAATATTAATTAGCACAAAGAGTAGTGTTCCAATCAATTTGATGAGTAGTATGCCATTTTTAAAGATCATGTTAGTTCTTCAGCATCCAGCAAAAATAAGGAACCATCCACAAATAAATACTACTATTAATATACTTCAGAAAGAATGCTACAAGAATTCCCTCAATTAGTATGCTACAGGAAGGAAATAATAAAACAGGTGAATTAAAGAATTAATAAATACACCTGTCAACAGGATATTTGATTATTATTCAGTCTGTGAGACCAAATTTTCAGCTTCCCCTGATTTTCATGAAAGAGATTCATTTACAATAATTTAAAAGCAGCAAAATAAATGAAATACTGTGTTTACAATAAGTATCATTAATTTCAAGTTCACTTACATCAAAAACGAGATGGCATTTTACCTCATATTTATTTCCGATAAAAATCCAAACATCACTAAGCAACAAAATATTTCTGGAAAGATCACTAATTCAAAAGGCGATATTTAGTTGGATACTATTTCTATACTGTGCAAATCAATTTTTTTTTCTCTTCAAAAACTTATAAAGAGCCAATATATTTCAAACATACTCAGAGAGTAGCAAATTCCAGAAGTTTCATCCGGATCGTTTGCCTCCACTGTTACTAAGTGACCAGTCTTTCCTTCTTCTACCTCTAATTCAAGATGAAGACCAGGATAATCACGTCTGGAGAAGGCAGGTGGCTTATCGTTGACATCAATTGCATTTATGTTCAAGGTCACTGGCTGAGCTTTCTGTGGTGGCTTCCCATGGTCTTCAGCATGCAGAACAATCTATACATTTTAAAAAAATGTATGTGTGTGTAACGATAATTGTTAATTAACTATTCAAATATCTTTTATATTATACAAATAATCAGTTTATTAGTGCACATGTATCTTGGTACTAGAAAATATATACATATCAAGGTTTATAATGGAACTGATTACACTAAAAAATTTTCTTCAGAACATCCTCCATTTTCTGTTTTGTATACTTTCAACAAACTAATAAAAATCTCTTTACAAATATTCTTGTGGCAAACGGTGTAAATGATTAAAATGTGCATGAATTTTTGGCAGAACAAAAGAAAGAAAAATAACTCTGATACAAGAGATTACACATACAAAACATTTGCATTATCACACATAATGAAGCCAGGCATTCTTAGTGTGAAACAGCTTTCCAGTCTGGAGTAAGCAAGACAATAGGGAGACAGCCATGAGTACAGTCTCAAAAAAAAAAAAAAAAGTAGAGAAGAAAGAAGACAGACAGAATGAAAAAGGGTGGCTGATGGTTTGGTGGTGGCTGCTATTTCTTGCATTATAAGAGCATCACCTGCTCTATATATTAATTTAACTAAAGATGGCTTTGAACACTTTCTCTGTATGAATGATTCTGTGGGCTCAGCTTTATAAGACATAGTTCAATGTCATGTCTAGGACAGAAGTCCCTACTAAAATGCTTCTGTTCACTGTGGAAGGAAATGGATAAAAAGAGCAAGAAGAAAGCATACCATAACAGGTTTACCAAACCAAGTCAATCTCTATGAGAAATGAACTCAGGCCTTCAAACCCAGGAGTACACCACTGACTCAGCTATCCACCAACCACAGCACAATTATCATCAAGTCTAGAGCAAACAAATTCTTTACCAGCATGCAATTAACAGCTGATCCCATTTTTACTATGCCATCAAAAAGGCATTTGTGTTTTTTTTGGTCAGGTAGTTTCCATCTGCAAGCTCCTTCTTAGGTATGGAAATAAGGGGTGCAAGCATCAAGATTATACAACAACAAGATAAGATATTGTGTGGGCAGGAAATGGCCAATTTCAGATCTCTGGCTCTAAGATGGTACATCTGAAGAAAGGCTGGAGAGAGAATTAATGACCGTTGTGTGGCACATTCAATTATGCATGGAGGAAGAAAGTTGAAAGCATAGGGCTGTTTTAATATTCTATTAAATTAAATTCTTTATTTCAAAAAAAAAAAAAAAAAAACATGGGCAATTTTGCAGATGTGCAGATGTATTCCTATGGTCCATAGTTCTAACTCTACAGCAAAACTGTAAATCATCTCAAAAAAGGGAAAAACATCTTATGAGCCTAAAATTTAACTTTTTACTATGTAATTAACAGTGTTCTGTAAATGACTGACATGCTGCCATCATTACATGATAAAGGTAAATCAAAGACTGAGAATAATTCTGAATCAGAGAAATCCTTTTCACCCTCATGGGCACACCTACAAATTTCAACTTACCATCACGAATTTTGAAAAACTTTAATTTGATTCAAATATACACAACAGCAGCCATGAAATTCCTTCAACAAATATGATTAAAAGAAACCCCAACTTAAATTATTATAATGGGTAAAATAAGCTAATTTTGTATACTACTGTATTTTTTTTTTTTCAGTTACACAATAACCATTAAGGTAATCAGGTAAGAACAAACACCCTAGTAAAAACAAAGATGAATGCTTTACAGACTTACTTGGTATCTCTTTTGTTTTTGAGCATCTAGCTGTTTTTTTAGATGTATTTCTCCAGTACTACTGTCAATAGTAAAGTAGCTGACATCTGATCGATTACCAAGCATGTACTTTATTTTCTGGTTTTCTCCATGATCTTTGTCTGTGGCATTGGCTGTATAAATAAGCTCCCCTTTGCACACGTCCTAAAAATATCATAAAAAATAATCCCATTGCCAGTAAAATTCAATACAATGAGACTTGTCTCCACAAGTTTTCTTTACCTTCCTTAAATTTTCCTTCACAAATTCTATCTGTAAAGTAATAAATAGATCTGAGTATACTAGCATAATTTAAATAAGGATGGGCTTTTGAATAATATGACTGTATGAAAACCAATACAAAAAGGCCATATTACTAATAACAGATATTTTTCTTTTTTAGAGAGAGAGAGAAAATCCATTGGTTTCTAAGATAGGCAAAAGACTCCATCATCAGGTTTGGGTGCTTCAAACTATAACAAAACTAAAAATGTGTTTTCAGCTTTACATCTAATGATTCATTTACCTGGTCTTAAACTGTTAGCCAAGGAAATACATAATCAAAAATAAAATCAAAAACATAAAAATCCGGCTTTTTTAAAGCTTGGAAATATCCAAAAGAATCCATCCGGAATCTTTTCCATTAGCTCATTATTTTTTCATAAATATGAACTTTCCACATAGATATAAAATTCAAGGTTATGAATAAACCCCAAAACTTATAGAATGTACATTTAAAGAACCCCAAAAGGAAGAAATTTAAGCTAATTATTACTAGCATGCTAGTGATTTATCTATATGACATTCACAGGTTTTGCATACATATACTGTATTAATTTGCAGCATACATGTGCTAACTGTTCAAAAACCCTTCATTATTTGGTAGGAGCAGTTTCTGATTTGTGTGGAGTTTATAGTTGTCCAGGCATGGGCACTATCGGTTTATTAGTGATGATCTGATCCAAAATCTCCTACAGTCTGTTATTCCTTTAATCGCTTAATCTACACCTAGCCATTCCTTAGATGTTTACTAAGATGTCTCCATTGGCACTCAGTGAGTTTTTATAATCCAGGCTTTCTAGGGCCTAGAGAAGCAGTGCATTCTATCTCTACCAAGCTAAAGAGGTTACAGATGTATGATGCACTATTCCACCTTCCTCCAAAAGTTTTTGCAGTGATGTTGATGCTGCAATAGTTGGAAATTAGAATCACTGCAAATCTGATGGACACCAGCAGCCCATGTGAGCATACAGTAAAAACAACAGAACATCCAGGATATTGGTGAGCTTCCCTAATGCACAACTTCTATAGCCAACCAAAGATTGGCAGCAAAACAGAACATGGACTTGATCTCAAAACAACTCATTTAAATGTATCACATGCTTTACTCAGTGGCCCCTTTTATAGTGAAGATAATGGTTGGATATGTAAAGCATAAACAAAATCAATTTTGAGAGATGCTGAAATCATTATGGCAGAGATCTATGCATAAAAAAGGCTTATTTTCTTTTATAGCGATGTATATAAACAAGTATGTAAAAAAAGCAAAATAATGTAAATTCCCCCTACTATTAAAATGATATCAGTTTTAAATCTCAGAAGGGCATCTTTATGAAATAAAATATTTATTCAACTGGCTCTAATCACATCCTTTTTCAGGTATGTTAAAGTTAAAAAATCCTATAAAAATACTATAATTATAATGCCTTTTCCTCTTCATTCTTTTGTTGGAATAATTTCATACTCAGTTAAATTTAAAAATACAAACTTCCACAGAGACTACTCTTTCTATTAATTATTATTTTTAATTTTTAAAATATTGCAATCTGTGAGATAACCCCTCTATGTTTTTTAATTAATCAACTGAATACACACAGTATATGTACGTAATGGCACCGATTTTCAGTAGCTTTTTATAAGGTTAATATTAATGATTTTAGTAAGATAATGATGCTTTGTTAACAAATAAAAGTTACTGAGGGTCTTTATATTAAATTTCTTGAGATAAAAGTACTTTAAACTTACCTCTCGTACATGAATTGTAGTATCATCCTTCACAGTAAACACGGGTACATTATTGTTGACATCAGTGACATTAATAACAACTTGAGTCATGCTTTTCAATTGGTTCAGACCATTATCAATAGCAATTAATGTTATATTGTAAATACCAACCTTATTTAAAAGACTATTGTTCAATATTACATCACCATCTAAGGGATCAATTTTGAAATACACTACATCAGCAGAAATTGAATAATTAATTTTTGCATTTCTACCTTCATCTGGATCATTTGCAGTAATATGAAATAATGATTTTCCCACTGGTGTATCTTCAAGAACTTCCTTGAAATAAATGGTTTTACCAAAAGATGGAGTATTGTCATTAACATCTTTTATTTTTATTTTAAGCTGAGTTGTGTTTACTTTAATATATTTTTTATTGAAGGGACTGTCTTTAGCAGTAATCTGAAGAGTGTAATGGCTATTATTTTCTCTATCCAGACCTGATGAAATTGAAATTTCTCCCTGCAAAAGAAAGAACAGTTTGCACCAACATTTATACAACAAAAATTTCTAAATTTCACAAAGAATAACACTGGAGTGAGCCTGTCTAAACAGTAAAAGAAGTCAGTATTGATAGAATTAAAGTAAGAATACCATAAATTATTTTCTTAATCTGAAAGTTTTGTTGAAATGCATATTTCAACAATGTACCATGACTGTTTTCACTTAAATTATAGATGTTCAAATAAAAATTATCCAATCATCAATAATACCTCACCTGCTGTTTACACCTTTCTTTGTTGGCTATGATGATGTGATCTAACATTTCTATAGTGTAAGCAAAAAGTAGTGTAAAGTGTTATTTTTTTAAATGATGAATTTGAAAGGAAACTGCATCCATGTAGCAATACCACAGCAGCATTTAATAATCCAGTCAGCAAAAAATTAATATTATAATAATAAAGTAGGAATACATATTTCTATGCAAAAGGGGAAAAAAATTCTCTTTTAAACACCATAAAATTTGTGTTCAGTATACCCATCTATCTCTATTTTAGGCAATTAAATGTCATTTATCATGGTTCACTGGCCATAACATTTTTTTTAAGTCCATCTATGTTACTGTCAGACACTTAGTGAAAAATGAGAGAGAGAAATTCAATCTTTAATTTCATTACTATTTGACTGTTTAGTTTATCTTCTCTCTCTCTCTCTAACCCAGATTAAAAGTTACTTTTCCAAACTGATAGAGAAAGTGTTTGCTAAGAATAATAATAGAGAAAAATGTTTCACTGGAATTTAACAAAAATTTAAAAAATCTTCTACTTACTGTTGCATTATTAATTGCAAATGGAACTTGTGCTTGACTAACACTTCTTATACTATATACAATCTTTGCATTAATTCCTTCATCTTTGTCTGAAGCATTAACCACAGTTACAATTGTCCCAACAGTAGCATTTTCCAGCACCTGATATGTAGCATTATGAAAGTTAAATTGTGGAGAGTTGTCATTGAAGTCTAGCACTGTGATAAGGACAGTTGTCGTTGAATTTAATGATGGACTTCCACTATCAACTGCAACAACAGTAAAATTTATTTGGCTTTGTTCCTCCCTGTCCAGCTCTTTTTTTAAAAAGATAATACCTGAAAACAAAAAATTAAAATTTGTTCTAGAACTTTCTGCATTTGGCTAGTCTCTGCATCTGTTCTTGCTTACATTTTAGGAAACTGAAACCAGGGGTGTTTCCTCTGATGGATGCCTTATGTATTGATGTCAGTACACAAGGTTCTAAGAATAAGGAAAAAGATAACCTTGCTCATGTATCTTTCTCCCGATGAGCCTAAAGTCAGAGCTAGAAAGAGTCAATTACATCCAAACAAAAATGTTGCAAAGTGGAAAGCAACCATCTCAAATAAATGCCTCAAACGAACCCTGTGCTTAAACATTACATCCAATTGTTTTTAATCAAAGACAATGAAAATAAAAGAAACAGTCTCATCATGGAGAACAGATGTTTTCATAAGTCACGCGGTAAGAAGTTTATAGCCTAGAGACAGTACGTTCAAGCACTAGAGTACTACTGTTCACCCTGTGCAGAGCCCAGTATTCAAGTTCACACCTGACAACTTTATCCATAAAAAATCAACCAAAAACATTTTGTGGGTGTTGTTGTCATCAAGTCCCCTATCAGGAACACTGGCCAGGTGAAGAGCTGGAGGCATGACAAGGAAAACCATGGCCAGTAAAGTGCCCACTGCATTTTAGTTTTGATTGACCTAACAAAAGACCCTCCAAGAACTTTTCATTTGTTAGATATGGGAGAAAAAAACCCCATGCAACTGGGTGGTAAAGAAGAGCAAGAATAAACCATGCCAGAGAGAGGTATGTATGCCAAGTTGAGCTAAATCCCAACTAGCATTCAAACTAAGGCTCTCAACCCCTGCAGTCCAGGGGCTAACATCAGCAAACATTTAATGATGAGGGTGCTGATCATATTATTCCAATACCAGGAAAACTACTCTTAATAATAATAATAAAAAAAAAACATTAAGTAATTGAAAAACAATATTAAATGATTCTGTTTAAATCTCTTCATGCCAGACATAGTACAGGTAACTGAGCGTGACTAAGAAACTATAGCCACACTTCTATCTTTTTCCCCACAAGTGTCACCAATCGATCCATACAACACCCATCACATTCAGTGCATAAAGGTGGGCCTGCCTCTCTTCCATCAAAAAGATAAAACAATGACAAAGCAAATCGTATTTGCAGCTGCCTCACTTTTTACTTCTGATTACTTTATTTCCAAAGGTTCTTTAGTTATCACTCTGCCTTAGAATTCCAAGGCTTTTATGGAAAGTCTGGAAATCTGGGAAACTTCAAGGGGCTGGGGGGTGGTTTCTGGCACAACTGCATTTATGCTGAAAGACTTACTAAACCGAGAAATGTTACAGTTTTTGTTCTAAAAAATTAGTTGTCTTCTCTAGTTTCTCATAAGAATAATAAATGTTTTTTTTTCTTTTTTCATTCAAGCAGAGATAATATTAGACTTGAAATTTTTTTTCTCTAACCAATCTAAATATAAAGCACAAAATGCACTGACTTCATATTAAACACATTTATAAAAACAACAACAATAGAACTCACCATTCTGTTTGATAGTGAATCGGTCTTTTGTGTCTTGTACCTGATAGGTGATGGTCTGACTTTTATCTGCATCAGTAGCTGATACTTGTAAAACCTGACTGTTACGAAGAGCGTTTTCAGAAATATTTTCCTTGTAAGGATTTTCCCCAAACACAGGGTGGCAATCGTTGACATCCTCCAGGTTTATAGTAAGAAATGCTAAAAAAAAAAAGAGAGAGAAAGAAAGAATTAGTATATACTACAAATACACAGTCACATCAATAAATCTATATCTCTCTAAAATGCATATTGACTTTTTAAAATGAATTATAAAGATGCCTTCAGATGTTTTGCTATTTTGAAAATCTCCCATATAAAATTTTTAAAAAGACAGACAAACCCTGACTTACTCATTTCTTGGCGTGAAGTCCCACCACAACAGCGCCTATCTGTTTAGTTTCCCTCTTAACAGTTTTATGGGAGGTGTTTTGTGATTCATTTTGGTCAAATTCCTCCAATTTTTTCCTACACCTTTTTTTTTCTTAATCAACTGATAAAAATTTTTGAAATTTATCTTCCACTCAGGAAAGTGGATCAACTGTAGGGAATAGGGGAAAAAAATAGAAAAAATTTTTCATTTAAAATGCAGAATCTCTTTGCATTACTTGTGGCAGTCTGATGACGGTTCACAGCTTTTGTGTCGTTCACCATAATTTTCAGTACTATCTTTTCGGCAGTTTCCCTGTCTAGTTGCGCATTTACATACACAGTGCCATTGTTGGAACATATAGCAAAATAATTCTGAAAAATACAGAGATTTGTTAAAAAAAAATATATATATATAGTTTTATATGAATTCATCTATATAAAGAGACAAGAGAAAACAAGAAAGGAAGATATCAGCAAACGCAATGTGTCAGGGTTGTAACAGGGATTCAAATCAGGATTAAAGAGAAATAGATTAAAAGAAATCATGCAAGTTGCACAAGTTGGTGTGTAGGATGAATGTTTTTTTTTTTTATTTCAAAGTGAGATTTTACAGAAGATTTATTTTATGAAAGATATTGTTTATCTAAAGTTACTGATAAAAGAAAACAAACAATGAAACAGCACAGATGTGATAGTGCAAGCAAACAAAAAATAATAGTTAATGCATAAAGGAGAAGCAATAAACCTTATCTCTATCAGCTGTGAACCCTGCCCAAGATATTTAACTCTTTTTCTTTGTCTATTTTTTTTTTAAATTAGTAATTTAACCCTCTCTCGGTAAAGATGGTGAAATGCCAATTAAATTCAAATCAGCATGGAAGCACTTTACAGACAGAGACAGATAGAAACTGAATTTGCTGAACTCTCAATGGTTGAGTCTGAAGATAAGAGAGCAATACCCAGTGAATTGGTAAAGAGGCTCTGTTGGATGCTAGTGAATTTTCCTTCAATGAATAAATACTTTTCTCTTAATCAGCATCTGAATGATAATAATGCATTCAGCATAATGATTAGAAATTAGTTTACTCTTAAGATCACAAAAACAAAAGTGTGCAACAACATTCAAGCAAGAGATAAAATAATGAAGCATTGAATGATATCATGCTTTATTAATGCTGCTGCTGTAAAAAGTTCAAGATTGTACAAGCAGCATTCTGGGAATGCTGACTGAGAACCCCTCACTCAACAACACAGCGAACACAGAACACAAACAGCACTCAAAGGACCTGTTAACTTTTAAAGTCAGCGACCCAACCTTGGAAATTGTGGTTTTGGTAGATTCGTGTAATGCCACTGAAACTTTTACCAAGAGATGGGACAACACGTTTGACAGAACTGTAGAGGAAAATAGCATACTGGTTGAGGGAGTTTATTTAGAGATGCAGAATTTGTCATTCCTGACAGTGTTCGATATGATTATATAAAGCAAAAAAACGTGTACAAATCTGCTTTTTTTAACAAAAAAAAAAACTTTAATGAATCTAACAAAGAGTCTCTAAAGCTTTTGAACTCTATACTTAGTGATTTTGGTTCCGTGAAGTAGTGTATTAAAAATTGAATACAACTTTTTATCTAATTGAATTTTTTAAAATTTATTTAATATATGCATAAAGAGAAAAGTAATAATTATTACGATAATGAAAGAACGCTTACTTACTGTTACATTTGTTGATGTGACATTGACAGCATGGTTGGCTTCATTACTTGCAATGACACTGACAATGCTGTACTGAAGCTGGTGGTCAATGTCTTCATCTGTAGCAGTGACAGTTTCGACATGTGATAGCATACTTTTGTTTTCAAAAACATTCACAGTTTGTTTTGCATTATTAAATACTGGTGACACATCATTAACATCTTTAACTGTAATGAAGACCTTGGTGGTACCTGTGTTTGATGGTGTACCATAATCAATAGCTACCACTGTCAGGTTATACATGTCTTGAAGTTCCCTGTTCAGTTCACCGTTGATACTGATATTACCATCATTTGCATTAATTCGAAATTTGTCTTGCGAACCACTCTGAATGCGATAACTCAGATTTCGGTTTATTTCAGTGCCATCTCCATCTGTTGCAATCACTGTTAGGACTCCGGTAGCTGCAATATAAATTAAACAAGAATTTAACAGCAGATCATGTTGTAACACTTTTGTACACTAATACAATGAATCTCCTTGTAAGCCTGTAAACAATAGTTAAGAATGCATTATAAAAACAATTACCTGGAAGAAAAATGGCCACAGTATAGCGGTGTGCCATCCTATCTTACACTATCTGAAGAGTCAAGAATAAAATACTGTGCAAAAGTTGTGCCCATCCATACTTTGTTAATTCTACTTGGTATGGTTCCTAATTTTTAATTTTATCCTAAAACGTGATAGGCACATAAATACATTTGAAAATGATGGCTCTCTCTTTCTGCTTGCATAACAAGTTATTTTACTGATAACTGTTTTGTGATTCATTTTGGTCAAATTCCTCCAATTTTCTTTGTCTTACTATAGAGCCCATAAAAAGTGAAATGTTTGAGAGAAAGATACGCAAGAAAGATTCCTCAATTTTTTTTTATAGAAAAGCAAAAATACCATATATCATCCTTTTTTTATTCTTACTTTTTAACTTTATTTTTTCTTAAATTATCATGAAAACATAATTAAAACAACACTAAATTTTTAATTCTTTATGAAAAGGAATTGGAAAGTGTTTATATTATTAGTAAATAAATACAAGCAGTTTAACTCAACAATTTCATAAAAGTTTAAATACTTTTTCCACCATACCTGTCACACACACATCTCAAAAGATGTAAACAAGCTATTCACTCCTAAATTTAAGCACAAGCAGTAATGAACACATATACCTTCACTAAACCTAATAAATTATCTGAACATAATTCTAGTAGATTTTAAACCTTCTGATGCATTTAATATTGCACATTATCTTAATGTTTATTGTTATTTATCATGGTTCCAATTTTAGTAAAAACGCCTTGCATAGACAGTAATAAGGAACAATTTTCTTTTTACAGTTTTATAATTATTACAAAAATATTCTGCTGCTTTAACAAAAGCTGTAGTTTTATGGTGGAATGCTGGGGCAATATACTGTACCGTCCCTAAATATTTATGTACACAAAAATACCTAACATTCTTGTTGCATGCAAACTTAGAAAAAGAAACAAAACTTATTTCCATCTCTACAAATTTTTAGAAAACAGAACACATGCACATGCAGTATCTGGAATATTGAAATAGAATAATAAGCACCTAACAAATCAAATTTCTGCCCTGAGGAACAAATTAGAAAAGCGCATTTCATCTTGTACTGGAGAATACAAACTATGCTGGGAAGGTACATGAAAACACGCCAACACCTATTGGGATCTGAACTTGGTCCCTTAACCTTAGCAATCCACCAGACAACTGAATATTAAATTATAATAACCATCTCATTCTAAATGTCTGTAAACTTTACTTTCTATTTCTTTTTTTTTTTTTAAATAGCATAAAACAGCATGACCCTAATCATGAATTAAACTATTAACTTTAAAGATTAGTAACTAAATCTGTTTCTGAGCAGTTGACTGAAATACTAATTTGCGATATTTAAATGTTGTAGTTTGAAATTATGAAAATTGTTCCTGTATTCCAACATTATAAATCATTATAAATCATTGTATTGAAATGAAACATAACCCATATATATATATTGAAAAAATTATTTTCCCTTGTTTTATTGATAATTATTTTAAAAGTGATAACATTTCTTTCTGAACAAGCAAAACAAAATTTGTGTATCCAAACTGAAGAGTCCAAATTAACTGATAGCAGAATAAAATTCTCGCAAAAGTAAAATATAGTTTATTTAGTTTTAAAAAATCTGCAAAATATAACTTGTGTGAATGATGAATGGTACTGGCATGAGTTTGATTTCAAATCAATTCTGTAATTTCTCCCACCCACCCCATTATGTTTACCTTTCAAATTTGTTAGGTTTAGTGATTTATTATATTTAAAATAAAATTATTAATAAGATATAAATTAATACTCTCAAATACTGAGAATAAATACTAAAAGTAAAATTCACCTTAAAGGTTAGGTAATAAAAATGTTCTAGTTAATTGGCAACCACTGCCAATCTGAATAAGCCTTGATTACATTTTATCTTTTGCCATTAGCTAGTAAATGCAGAGGACTGATACGCGACACTGCGCTTTTTTAAAAACTCAGCGAACAGTGAAGAGGTTAATGAAGTGTAAACCATGACAAAGGTTTATTAAGTAGAAACCCTTTTTATTCTTTTCAATTCAATCTTTATCACTGAAAAAATATCAATGTCAAAGAAAAATCTTTTAGAGGCCCACAGGAGAAAGTTGAATGGCAGGAGATCTGAGCTATAAAAAGGGCATAGTACAGGGTGATCAGAAAGTAGCCAAGCAGTGGAGTATATTTGTAATCATTTTTGATTCCTCTCCTTGTGCTTTGTTGTTCTGTACTGTAGTTCCCAAAATGACCAACAGATGGCAGTTGTGTGTGAGGAGTTGTAATGTAGTCCCAAAATAACCAACAGGTGTTAGCAGTAAGTTTTGAAAAGTGAAACGTGAAGAACTGCAAAACGTTTTTGAGAGATATGTTGTGAAAACATCTACTTTTGACTTGTTTTCTAGGACATGACAATGTTTGGTACTGTTAATTGTGGTAAATCTTTTAGAAACATTTACACACACTGTACCCTTCAGATATCCAAATACAATGGTCATCACATTACTAGCTGATGCCTGCACATGGAAGTTTTTTCTTTCAAACTAACTCTGGATACTTCCAATCCATCAACTGCCACTTATTCTCCAATGTCAGCTACTCTTCCACACAAAAAATCATGCCACTGCATGTTTTTCTAACATATTTTTTCCCCATACACCAACCATCTTAGCTGTTAAATGGCACATTAACTGGTAGCAATCAATTCTACTGCAACGTGAGATTCAAACATTTCTTTTATTATTCTAGAAGTTTATTAACCTATTTAAAATGAAAAAAAAAATATTCTTTAAAAGGAAAAAAAATGGTGGTAATGGCATTAGTGAATTGCAAAAAATTTGCTCTACTTACAAACTGAAGCATTTTCAAATATTTTTGCTTTGTAAAGTGACTGGTTGAAAACTGGGCTGTTATCATTCTCATCCTAAAAAAGAGACAAATATTATTCAATACAACATATTAAATACTGTACAAAAAATGTTACAGTATAGCTTGCTTTAGCAATAATCTGTATAAAATAGTAGTATCCTTGTAAAAAAAAAATTTTTAAAACTTCGAATAGCAATAGAAGTTACACATTACGTGGAATTTGATGGAGTAAACTGACTTAGTCATAACTTTTGTACTGTATCATGCCTAAAAATGTAAATTTTGCAGCATTTTAAAATCTATTTTTGACAGAAACACCATTTTTATAAAAAACAATTCTGTGCAAAAATAATTCTGGTATAATGATACAACAAAGAAACATTTGCTAATGGGACAAAAAGAGAGTTTTATTATGAACTAAACATCCCTAATTTCTATTTATTCAAGGAAATTTGCAAAAGCCATTTTGTAGTACTGATACTACTGGTATGGTGGCCAGGAAATATGCACAACCCAGTTAGTGAATCCAAAAGATGCACATACCCTTCCCTCTCAAGAAAGTGTTGTATTCCTATGTGATTGCAGGTTTTGTGTACATTGTAGGTTATGTTGAATAAATTAAAACCACAGAGATAGCGCATAACTATAAATTGGAAACTACGTTTGTTTACTTATGAGAAGTGATTCAGTGGGTGTTCAGGAAAGAAACAGTTCATGCACAGTCTTCTACAAGGTTAGGAAAATCGCATCATAAGGGATTTTAGAATCCCTTGAGACACACCTATCAGAAGTATGAAAAAGACATTTTATATCCAGTGGTCCAGAATCCATGACTAGATATTCTACTGATAATAGAGATAGACAACCACAAGGACTGAATGACCATAGATGGAGTACAGAAAGAAATAAAAATGAGCAATGAGTTGTCAAGAGTTTACAGAGAACTCAAAAGAGAATTCAGACAAGCCAACCAACCAGTCAATCTCCTACAAATGGAATAGGAAGCACTGAAATAAAAGAACTAATAGAGCAACAGTAGCTATTTTAAAATACCATAAAAAGTGAAGTTTTGTTTGGAAAAGAAGAATGGTTCCAGAAATACTCAAATGATGCTTAGGGAACATATGACAATTTGAAAAGAACACTGTCTTCACAAATTGCTTTCCCACTCCTTTTGGTCTTGAATCATTCCCTGTGAGCAGTCTCAAACTGCAAATGTATAGTCAAACTATTGATCACTTCAAGTAATTATTAAATAAAGTTCTCAAATCTGGGGGCTTTATTTAAGATAATGGCTTCTTACTACCTCATCTAATTATATATCTTCTACCAATGCCAGATACAGTTTTTTTTTTTTAAATACTTCTATGGAAATGAACAGTAACAGGCTGAGAAGGTAAGAAATTATGTTTTAAAGCAATTAAACATTAAAAAAATTGCACAAAATTTCATCACCCAATATAGTAATTTAAGCTAATTTCTATGCATTTTGTTAGGTTTTTTTTTAAAAAATACAACCAGTGAAGTGATAGCACTTACATAAACTGTAACATGAACTTCAACTCCAGACTCTTTTTGTGGTGTTCCTAAATCATGAGCAACAATATACAAACGAATAGTTCCATTCAATTTTGGATCCAACCTTTCATAGTCTATAGACACAGGCTTGATTTCTCCAGTAGTATTATTAATAGTAAAGTTGTGATTTATATTGTTTGTAGCATTAAAAATTTCATATTTCACCATACTGTTTTTGGTATTGGGTTCATCCTTATCAGTGGCCTGAAAATATTAGAATAACACACATATTCAGATAACATATTTGGAATTATACTCAATAAATCTAAAGAAAAAAAAAACAACTTACAACAAGATTATCAATTTTGATAAAACAACTTCACCTTGATTATATCTGTGATGACAAATAAACAAAATTAACCTTTTGCAAACAGAGCTTTTTGCAATTTTAGCAACATAATTAAAAGAAATTATCCAAATTCAAAGGTATCGGCAGAGTTTGAAATGTTTTAATTTTAATCTCTTTGCTTAAGTGGGTACAGGGAGAGTTATGTTCCAACTAACCAATTTTGGTTAAACATATATTATTAATAAGTTTAAACTTTAAACGATTCCAAAACCTGTGTAACCTATGGTTTAGTTCAATGTACCTCTAAGGTCAGCATCTATTAGATTTCGTTAAATGTATGCAGATTAATTTAAAACTGATGGTAATCTTCAGGTGCAATGTACAGACTAAGAATGTTCGTACTTTTTCAATAAAAAATACATTCTTTTTTCCTTACATTTACAATTAACCTCAATGGATAGAAAAAATGATCTTCATTCTCTTTCATCAGTCCGCTATAGCTGGGCATCTTAAATGTAGGTTTCTCATCGTTTACATCTGAGATGTGTATTATATATGTTGTAGATGCCATTTTTTGGCCTCCATCAGTAGCTTCTATTGTTAAGTTAAACAGATTGTTCTCTTCTCTGTCAAGCTTTTTTTCCACTGTTATGGTTCCATTATTGTTAATAGAAAACCTGGAAAAAAACAAACAAACCAAAAGTAAAGTGAAGATTTACCAAGTGTCAAAATAAAATAAAGTTGTCTTTGATAAATGCGAAGTGCGCTTTAAGCATTTATCAAAGACAGCTTGACTGAAAGCAGACAAGTTGTATATCGTTGATGGATAACCAAGCGGTTTACTATAATCAGTTTAGTTTCATCATTTCAAATGTCATTCTTACGATAAATAAATAGACACATTCTCTTTAAAAAAAAAATGTTAAAATAATTTATCCTTCATTGGTGACTATTCAATTTCTTAATAATAAAAGTTAATCTAAGCATTCTATTATGGGGCAACTCGTGATGACAAACCATAATTTACCTGGAAATAAACGTGCTAACATTGAATCATCTAAAGTGTGAAGACATGGCGTACTGTACAATATGACCTTTTAAAAGCCCTAACCTTAAAAGAAAGTGATGAATGAGAAACATTCACTTGCTACATTAGTTCTTTTAATTTCTTTTCTTCTATGGTTAACCTTTTAATATTAAATAAAGCCAAACAGTTTAACACCATACTAGAAAAAAGATGAAAGAAATTTTCTCCTTCCTTAAATACCTTTTAAATAAATTAATCTTAGCTGTATTAAGCACTATACAATTTAAAGATCCAAGTGGAGGAAGAAAGCTACCATCTGTTTTGTACATAAAAAAATAAATAATAGTTTTCATAAAATACTCAAATTCACTGCCTTACTTATCTTGGTTACGTAGACTATATGTAATTTTTCCAAATTCTCCTTCATCTTGATCTGTAGCCTATAATAGTATAATATACGTGTATATAAATAAAACACTCATTTCAAATAAATTCCATAGTTATTATCAAAAATTGCTCATAAAATTGACAAATACAAATGCAAGATGAAATACAAACATTTTTGTCTTAGGTTAACATTTTTCTTTTACAGAAGTAAAACTTTACATGTATTTAATATTTTCACAAAGAAAATTTCATTTGATAAAACACAAGATGATTAAAATTGCTTTCCTTTACACAAAAATAATTACAAATAATTCAACTATTATAAAATTCAAAGCTAGGACAATAAAAGATAAATTTCAAGGTTCAACAAAAACATATTGTTCTTTTTGTCTAAGTCAAACCAAACCTGCAAGAAAAGTGAAGTAGGAGTTTAATAGCTAAACTGGAATAATTAATAACGTGCTGCAAAAAGTATTTGTATGACTTTGGTGTCTTTGGATTCAGTCTAATATGATCAAAGACTGTAAAAAATGTAGTGACTAATTGTATTGGCTGTGAAAATATGCATAAGAAATTGGCAAAAATTAAGTTTGAATATTATTAAAAATGCCATGATAACAGTTTGTCATCTGACATCCATGTTTCTAACATCTCACAACACCAGAGCTCTAGCAAATCAGTACCTGGTAACACCACTTTTTTTTCTATGGCAGATGCATAAAGAGCTTGGATCCTGGCTGTAGAAATGCCTTTCCCCATTGGTTCCAAAACTGTGGCAAGCAAAAGATGGGTCTGCTGTCATTCTAAACATTTTGATGATCAATTAGTGTTTTTTCTGCTTAAAGAAAATGTGTCAGCATTGTAGTCTTGCCATGTGGAGACATGTCACTATAGGAGAAATGAGAACCAGGAGCAGAATATTGACCACATACTTACTATTGGCCTGTCAAATTCTGGTTTAAAACCAGTGCTGACTAAAAATATTTGTGTTTGCAGCAGTCCATATATTAATGCTTCTTGCACCAATGATTATGTTGCGTGATGCAGCGGTCTGTGAAACATTCAACTGGACAGTAGTAAAGAAAAATTCTGTCATCAGAAGATGACAAATTGAATCATCTATTTTTTTGGAAAATAGCTATTCACAATCTGTCATTGAGCATAAATGCAGTCATTCAATAAAAAATGACTCACTGTACAGCCTCTGGTATCTGATTGTTCATCTTAGCTTCCTGGTTATTGGATGCATTGATAAGATCATTGATACATTGATACAGATAATCTCTCTAACAATTTAATACCTAACATTGCTGTAAATGCTGATCTTGACTGATGTCCAGGCCTGGGTCCATCTCCAATGCTGCCTGTAGCTTCATGATGAGCCACATTTAAGCTGACTTATGCTGGATACACATACCCACCTGGGTCAAGACTATTCACCACAGCTGTTTTTCCACAAAGATGATTCTCTGCAAGCTGGTTCACCATGAGGGTTGCTATGCACAATACTATAGTGTGCCAGTGCCTAGCAGCACTTCTGGAATCACTTTAAAAATAGTGTAAATATATTTGAATTTAATTAAATAAAATGAATTTCAAAATGACAATATTAATTTTATTTAAAAATTAATTGTACACAAATGTAAGTCAATACAATAATTTAATATAGTAAATTTAACTCACAAACGTTACTTCATGCTGTTGTTGTTTGCTAATCATTGAAGATACATTATAGTGTTCCTGCCATTATAATCTGTAGTAATTTTGAATATACACTTATCTGCATCACAGAATTTTTTCAATTTTTGTGGTAGGTTGTGACCTGCCACTAATTCTTCGTAACATATATCACAGCCATGATGCACATAACAAGGGCAATCTCTGACTTTCCATATTGTTGGGTATATCATTCCAAATTCACCCTGTATCCTTTGATGCACAGCCTTTGCATAGTTATTGGTCCTGTCTTATTTATTGAGAGCCCTGTTGTACAGTGACCACATTTCTGGGGGAAACATTGGCAGATGTCTTCATTTTCTCAGTGAGCTGGGTGGCCTACATAATAATCTTCAAACCAAGCAAGCAGTGGCTGCAGTTCTTCCACAAATCTATGGCATTATCCAAATCTGCGATAGGTACAAATGCAAGCGAGCAGTGATCATTTTTGCATTGAACACAAAATCAGGTACCGTCGTTATACCTATGGGACCTGCAATTCACATGTTTTTTCATATTTTGATTAAGGTAAGAAACATCTGTTGAAATGCACAACAGGAAAGATATTCTTTATTACAGTGAATGCTGCATTTCAGAATCACACAAAACAGATCCTGGGGAAACATCAGGTTCCGCTTGTTTAATAAGTTGGGTATTTCTTTGCTTGTTAGGTAGCAAAGCGTAAAATATTGGATGACCACCACCAAAACTTTCTGCAAGTATGACTTATATCTGTGAAAATAATAGTGCCACGGGGAAAAATGTTTTGTCAAGATACCAGGTTTTTGATTCCTTTGGTATAATTAGACTTCATTGGCTGCCAAAAATAGTATCTTGTGTGGACTATGGCCACTGTCAGCAATCAAAATGTTTTCAACTACACCATGTCACAGTTCATAGGTCTTGTAGTTTTCCAATAATAATTGGCATTGGTGCCCAAAAATCTGTGTTCCCTGCAAAATACTCTATAAACTGGTTAATGTTATTACTTTATTGCTTCCTTATTCTCTCTCATGCTTAATTTACTCCCCATTGTCTTTTGCTCTAAGTCCACACACCATCACACCATGGTCAAACATACTTGCAGCAAACTGGCCCATGGCTTAATGGCTCACAGTGAATTGTATTCATGGCAAACTGGCTGCAGCGAATAGTCCCATTTCCTATCCAGCTGAGCTAAGCTTTGAAAATCCATTTATGCCACAAGCAATAAACATCTCTCTGATCAGGAATCTCTTGTAGAACTTCATAAATCTAAAAGATGAACTAAGAAGAATTGCATATGGCATGCTCAATATATTCAATACATCAGATTCTGTTAAACTCATGTTAAATGCTGTTAAGAGTGTCAGTATAAATATAATTTCATGAGTATTGTACTATTAGTCACGTTTCTCAAAACAGGTGTTGCATTTTTAAGTACTGATTTTTGGAAAAAGAAAAAAAACTACACTTTTTATAGTTTTATAAAAGTTACTTTAAAAAATGTAAAGTTTTTAAATACTTACATTGAATTTTCCAATTTCTGTCCCAACAGAAGTGTTTTCAGGAATAGTAATATTATTTTTGTGTTTGGTAAACACTGGAGTAAATTCATTTACATTTGTTATATTTATTGTCACTGTTGTATTGCTTGACTTGTTAGATTCTTCATCTGTGGCTCTAACCTGAAAAGTAAAATTAAACTTGTAACTTAAAAATAAAATTAAAAAATAACAGAAGAAATTGCTAAGTGAAGTATTGTACATAATTTGTGAATAATCAGTTGTATTTCTAATAGATTAAAAAAATACAGAATTTCCTGAAGCAAACTAAACCTGACCAGTTATCTAAATAGAGCACTGAAAAAAAATTTTAAAGCTATGATTTAAATAATTTGATGAATTCACTTCAGTTAAAAGTGGCTCAGCATTACAAAGCAATCACTGTCATTCTTTTCAAAGACCCAAAGAACATTGATATTAAAGAATTCATGTATGAAACCAAATTTATAAATAATTACACATTGTGTCAGATTTAAATGCAATAATACTAATGAGAACTCTCTGAAAGAAAAAAGAAGAAACCTGGAAACTTTCAACTCAAACTTGAGTCACTTTGAATGGAAGCACACCTGTCTGAGAGGCCAGATTGGTAATAAAAAACCTGTGTAGAGACTGGATCTGAATCCTCCATCAAGGGAGGCCAGAGCTGGTTGTTACAGGGGTAAATTGTTGCAGTACCAGTAACTGCCTGCTTGGGATTCTTCGATATGTACCACATAGCCAGCAAACAATAGTTAAAATAAATTATGCATTTCAGCCAGAGAAAATCATGGCCTGGATTTAAATGTTTCGTTGTTTACCCTAAAATGTATTTTTTTAAGTAAAGGTTACTTTATTTGCTTATTTATTCAGCAGCAGGAAAGATTAATAACAAAATTAAAATTAGCTATTTTACCTTGGAAAATAAATTATGAAAAAAGAAAAAAATAGACAAATTAATAGTTTTCATTATGTAAAAACTCAACAGAAATTTTTCACAAACAAGTTTCCTTTTCGTTTCCAGTTGACATTTTTATGCAAAAACTTTAATATTTGTTCATTATCAGGATCACACAAGAGCTCATCTCAGGCTTATGAGAGTCATTTGAATTTTATTTTTAACCAGCTAAGTAATATAAAATTATAACAAAGAGTAAGCTGTTGATAACTGCTGCACTGACATATTTCTGAATGCTAAGTTTTGATTAAACTGTACTGATGCTGAACAGTTGTTATATCAAGTGTGTATCTAAAAACACCATTGCATGCATATTTACAGTTAGCATCACTGTAATAAGAGAATTTACAGAAGCCTAGGAAAATCAATAAAGATTTTTGATAAAAAAATATACCCCATCTAGATACATAATTTCTTATGTAATTTGCTGCAACTAAAAATAAATACAGAACTGAGAGTAATATCTTATTGCATTTAGCATGATCATGAGAGAAAAATGTTAAATTGAATATCAGATGAATATACAGAAAAAAAATTAAAATTTTGATTGTGCAAATGTAAAATATCAGGTCACTGAAGTTTCCTTAAAGTGGTTATGCTAAATTTAACCTATAAGTAGAACCATTAAGTTGTTCTTACCGTTAATAATTAAATTATTATTGCATTTCAGAAAAAAGTTTAATATTAGAATAAAATTTAGATTGCTTCAATCATTAAGCATTAGAATTTTTTTTTTCTTTCACAAAAATTAAAAATTATATGAGTTGTCTGTCTTTCCATTTTAATAGTAATATTAAACCATTTATTCCATAAAATTGCTTTAAATATATATCTCATAAACAATATGTAGTTACAGACTTCAGAATTAATGGGAATCAGATATATACAAATAAATTAATATCTTATCAAATAAGCTACAATAGAAAGAGTATATGTAAGTAAAAATAAATGCAATTTTAAGAAAATAAATTGTTTCTTTAAAACATTATAGAGCCAGTTTCTTTAATAAGATCATTTGAAAAAGATTAATAGACTTTTTCATATATTCATAAATTAATTTTAAATTAATGAGTGAAAATAATGGACAAATGTTGGTTTTTTTTCCATTTGTTTTGGTAGGGTAAAAGATTGAGAGTCATAAATGAATGATGCAAGAGCCTTAAAAATTTTTTTTTGTTCACTGTGGTGTGGTTTAAAAAATGGAGCGTGAAACAAATTTTTATGACAAAATGTGTACTGACTCCATATTATGCTCAATATTCCACAGCTGCTGAAAATCTGTACAATGTTAATAAACTCTGAAGTAAAAATAATAATATTATTCTTTCTAATCTTTCTCTCTACATGAATTTGATGAATACATGATAGTATTTATTTTCTTCATTGATGAGAGTACCATGACTTGATTAGAGATAGATAGATATCCTCAATTCGCTAATGTGTGTATTTTGTCCCATTGATATTTAGGAGTCAATAGATTTTGCTAAATTAAAATATATACTTTTTTTCTTGATAAATCCAAAACCAATATTGTACAACAACCAAAAGGTATGTTAGATTTATTAGTTAGTTAAAAATGGCACCCACTGCAGACCATTTTAAATGTATCTAATATTATTAATATGGCATATAAGCCAGGTATCCACTGAAGTTTGTTAAAATAATAAGTATTACAAAAATAAACATCTTCCCATCAATTCAGACAATAGTAAGATTTAAAATGACAAAATTTAATACTTTTGTTTGAAAGAGATTTGGCAGGTTTTGTCAAACTGCAAACAATGCTGAGGCAGAACTAGATCAAGCTTTCTCTTTTCTAGCAATGGTTTGAAAATTTATCACATAGCGAAGAGAAAACCACAACAAGATTTTATCTTTCTGAAGCTTTGTTACAAGGCCTCCAGTGCAACCCCATGTTTGCTGTGTATTCGTAAAGCTACATGGAACAAAACCACTACTTGCTGACAAAGCAATGTCTTTTACAAACTTGCAGCACAAATATGCTAATTTTTCCTTACTTGAGCAGTCAAACACAGGTAAATAAAATTGTGTGAAAATATTGTTTCTTTCTCAACAGCAGAATCTGATAATGTAGTTCAGATTTGTAAGATTTTTTTCTTAAAGCAAGCTTACAAACAGAACATCTTCTCTTTCTCTTTTTAAAATTTAGAATCTTGTTGGGTAACTGTAAGACTAGTTTAGTTTAGTATCTACAAAGGGGCAGAGAAGTCTCCCTGGCTTCTACAAGGTCCTCCCCAGGATTGGGGAAGGAGAGGGAATAAGCCCACAATTTGATTTTTAAGCAGGTTTACATTAACACCATCAATAAGTGCAACTGTAAAGTGACCCCATTCCTTTACCATTCCATTGCATGCAATATTCCATGACAGAAATCAGAACAAGACAGTATTCACTTTAAAACCAGCCATTTTTATAAATTATTCTAACATGTTTCATGATATTTTTATTATTATTTGAAGTGACATGCAAGCCAGGAAATCCCAACAGAATGTGTTCAGTGTAACAAACATGAAGTAATAGAAAAAGAAAAAAAAAAACTATGACAGTAAGTAATAATGAAATTAAGAATCTGTATTTCTTCCATTCTTTCTTTCATTCATTGGAAAGGAATTGCTATTTTAAGAACAATGATTCCAATTTTTTTCAGAGTAGATACATTTCTTATTTCAATAACAAAGATTTTAAAAATTTTAAAAAATACAGCAATAAAAATTCCAGGGCTGACAATTAAAATAGTGCACATATGAGAAAACAATACCCTTTGTATTTTTAAAAAAGTTTAAAAAAATATTTAAGAAATTTAAACTTTTATAGTTTTTCTGCTTTGTTTATTTTACTTTTAAGTATATTTCATTTGAAAGCAAGTGCTAAATTCAAAGACTATTCCATTCGATCATGTTAGTCACATTATCATCCCGTCTCTTTGTTTAGAGTAATGGAGTGAGAGCCTTGAATTCAATTTTAAATGACAACTAAAGTTTTAATAAACACACCCAAGTTGTTTATCAGTACTAACTCCCAAGTACCAATCATTTTCAGATTATATGGTAATGTAATTGTGTTTAAAATAATCCACTTGTGGTGTTAGAATGTTTTAAAGATCTTTGTAGGTTGGTCTTCTGAAAATTAACATTTTCGAAAGTTAATTTTATTTTTTCTTAGCAGACTAAAGATCGATTACTGCAAACAGTTTTACAAGCATGCAACTGCAAATGAAAAAAATGTTCTAATATTTGTTTTCAGGTTTGTAAACCTAACTACGTACATACTTCACCCACACCTTTACTGCAGCCATCCTTAGTATTTAAAAAAAGACAAAAACACAATAAAGGGTAGGTAGGTAGGTAATAGCAGCAGCAGCTTACCTGAACTGTTATACTGTGATGAGTTTCATAGTCGAAAAAACTGTTGTTTTTCACCAGTAACATAACAGAGGCTACTGAAAGACCGTGAGATGGAGATGCTGTTAGACCTTCAAACACTTTGTTATCTTTCATAACTTCAATTTTGAACTTACTGTAACTAACCTGAGAAAGAAAGAAAGAATCCATATTTAATTTTCAAAAGTGGTTCTCTCACCACTTTTAGATATAATTATTGTTTTACAGTAAAAATAATAATAATTTCCTTTTTTAAAGAAACTGCTATGCAGACCCAGTGAGCTAAGACAAGATTTTAATCGTTAAAGAGAACAAACATGGCTAAATAACAGCAATGAAACACAGAACAGTAAAGCAAAAAAAAATTTTTTTTAAACGTTATATCAACCATTATTATTCTAAAGATTTTACTGTAATATCTAAGTTACCACTTTGATTCTACCTATGGCCCTTCTGGCAGCATAGCTAGTAGACACAGATCAGTCATATATGTAATAAAGAACTGTGTATTCATCTTTATTCATCCAACTCAGAGTGATTACTCTTACTAGTATATAAAGATAAATCTCAGCCATCTGTACTGACCTGATCCTTGTCTGTAATGGTTATAGATGCAACTCCTTGAAAGGTGACAGGGTTATTAGAAGGTGCATCTTCTGATACTATTGCATTATAAACACTTTGATTGAATGTGGGATCGTTATCATTGACATCATCTACAACAATTGTCACAACAATGCTAGCATCCATTCTCCCATTCTGTGGCAGTGTTTCATTTACCTCCATTGCCTGAAACAGAAAAAAAACAACAAAAAAAATAATTTGTTTTCAGTTTCAGAAAATTGTCCCAAAAGAATATTTGTGTATTCAGAAATTATATATTTTATTTTTATTATTATTACTATTAATCTCCATAAAAATGTAAAATAAAAGACTCTTATTTCTTAGGTTAAAAATGTACATGTATATTCATAAGAAAATATATTGTATTAATGTTTTGATTGAGCAGGTTGACTGGGATGCATCTCTATTCTTATGAAATAATCCTAGTCATTTAAAAAATGTGAGAAAGCTACTGTATTCTTGGTAAGCTAACAATGCTGCATATAAGTTGCCAGACACTTTCAAAAAAAAAAAAAAGAGCCAGAAATTCTAAGGGATATTATCACTTACAGTAACATTCAAGGAACAAACACCGCTATGGTTTTTCAAAGTTCCAGTATCTCGATCTAGATGGTTATTTAGAGAAATCGCTCCAGTTGTAGAATTAATCTGAAACTGCGGACAGTCTGAAATAATTAAAGATTGATTAATATATGAGGTACTTAAGTTATATTAGTTTATATATTCTGCATGGTTCAGTTATTATGCTAATCACTGTAGCCCCCCAAAAGAAAATGACTGCAGAATTCCCACTTCCCTGTGAAATGGTGCACATGAACACAATGCTTTCACCTCACCAAAAGAAAATATGACAGAACATTAATTATTTTTCTAGGACTGTTAGCTTTTTTGTCAATGTAACATTAAAAAATTTGAGAAGAAATTGATTAGACTGAAAAGGTATAAATTTCATTTTATAACAAATCACATGTACTTTATTTTCTATAGCACAGAACAGAAACAGAAATAACTATGCGATACTAATTACTGCTAACATCTGTTAGCTGCCACATTTAATCTACAGTCAATTCCATAATGTTGCCTGAATTTGCTTGAAGATTTCTGTTTTAAAAAATTTTTATTATTGCGTTTGTTAATAGCAAAAGTAAGTGTTGAGATTTTATTTTTAACACTATTACCGCTTGTGGAGCATAGGTGGTGGAAGCATCGCATGCTGCTCTCTTTAATAGCCAGAACAAGCTGGCTTTCTTTCATATAGATGTTGGATGTAGCTTCATCTCTGAGTTTAATTAGGCTTCAGGTGCTGTAACAACTTGTAACAGCTAACCTCAGTGTCTCCCCTACAGATCTGACATATCTTATTTTTACAAATACACTTTTGTTCAGTTGTTTTGCTATTATTTTTTTTCCTAAATACACATGGATTTACTTCTTAAGCTGTTATAGTACACTACACTGTAGTAATTTGTAACACTATGTATGATAACTGAAATTCGTAAAACTCACAAGTATTTGAGAGATGATAAGTAATTCTGTTTGGAACTCCGCGGTCACCATCTTTGGCTGTTAAAGTCATGACAGTTGTTCCCTACAATAAGAAAACAAATCATTCAAAAACCAAATGGCCAAAAGGAATGACTACAATGTTCCTTGTTCTGCCTACAGTGACTGTAACTCTCCTGAACACCATAGCTGAATTTAAAACATTTACTGAAAGTCTCCATGTGGATCTTTGTAATACTTACCTGCATAATAACATTCTCTTAAAAATACTCTACTGTTGAAAAAAAAAAAAGTTACTTATTTCTGCTTCTACAAAGTTTCTGCAACTACTGCAATTCCTACAGAGGTCACATAAGTTCACTGATTATTTCTTACCAGTGAAGTGTTTTCTGGAATATGGCTGATCAAAGAAGAGCTGACAAAATTTGGTGGCTTGTTCTGAGTGTCATTAACTGTTATCCATAAATCTGCAGTACTTTGTAGTCCTCCACCATCCTGAAAAATGAATGAACATCTCTTTAGAGCAGCAGAGTAATTCCATGGAAATGTCAACCTCAGTGAAAATCTTGATAATACACTGATTATATCTTATATCATTTTATAGCTTATTCAATGTAGAATAATAGGTATAAGTTTCTGAGTTTCTGATTTAAAAAAAAATTTTGTTCTCTCGTCAAAAATATGCAAAATTTAAACAGTCATCGAAATCTCAATTCATAAAAATAAACAAAGTGATTGTTTTTCAAATGACTTCTAGAATCCTTTGAAATTATGGACAAAAAACTAACATGCATAATATTGTATACTTTCCTTAGGAATTTAAATTTTGGAAACAACAATTCTTTCTGAAAATCCTCCAACTTAAATTTTTTACATAAAATGCATATCTTTCTCCTACCAAATTTTTAAGGCCTCAAAAAATATCAAAAATTTTTTTAATTGGATTATCTGTATCCATTAAATGGCATATCAATAAACCAAGAGAATTTCTATCTTTTGGTATAAGCTGGAAGCAATAAGGTAACAGACTGACAGCTGGATCTCCCCAGGAATTATCAGTAATCAAAATGCCAGGATATAAACTGGTGCAGTATTTCAAACTGTGCACTGGTTCTGATGCATAGGAGATACATGAAGATGTGGTAGCTATTCATATCATTTTTAACCCTTTTTTCTAAACTAATCATCTATTGTCAAACCTACCTTGAGCTTGGGTTGGATTTTCTTCACAAGATTATAAATAATCTCAATTGTGAAAAGAACACAATCAAGGTAATTATACTAATGAAACTAACTAGTGGTAGTCAGAATTTCTTATTATTGTAATGGATCTTGGTAAGACTGGGCCTACAACCAACTTCTAAAATGGCCTCTGATTTTTGTATTTGAGGCCCTAAATTACTCCATTCATGTATATCTGCAATGTGATTTATGCAACTTCAAGGAAAAAAAAAAGTAATAATTTATATCTTTCTCTGATAGTATTGTAAGCTAGTTTAAGCAAATTTTAAAGTTTTGTAATCTCACAACACTGCAGCAGGAGGGCATCACAGTGTCCTGCCACTTCTTTGCCACCTCACATGGGAAGAGAGCAGTTGAGGATATGTGGCAGTCCTTGTAAGAATGAATGCATGCAGCTAACTTGTCAGTAAAATGGTACAACAAAAAAAAAACAACACCACTTTGTGACTGGTCAGGTACAGGCAAGATGAGTTTCCAGAAATAATAATCAATTCAGATATCCACAGAAAAGTATTATGATGCCATGTTCTATATTTGCCACGTACTTTCATTTGAAATCCCAGAGCTTGTAAAAAAATTCTCCATGTAACATTTCCTGACTAATCCAGCTGGCTCTCAGCTGATAAGTTACTGTTATCAACACCATATTTATATTTTATGAGTTCCTGGATTTGGAGGGTATTGCTCTATTCCACTTGCCAGACTTACAGATTGCTAGAAAGGCTAACAAGAAAATACTTAAGAACCAAACAAAAAAGACATGGACAAATCATGCTCATTAGAAAAGTAAAATTAAACTATCTTGGACATAATTAAATGCACAGAGTAATATGTTGATAATTATGATTACAACTAAACATTTTTATCAGATTACTGTGTTTGAGATAATTATAATTAATGTCTTTTAATGCAATTTTGTTACCTATTATTAATCTAAGTTTAGTGTCAGTCTGTTCCTGGGAATATTGGGGTTGACCAATAAGCTATTACTGGGCAGACAACCTTCAGTAAATAAGTAAAGATGCTTAAACTTGAAGTTTAATTCACAGTAATTGTTCTCATACGTGACAAGTAATTACAGAAATGTCTTGTGATTGTCAGTCTGTTACTCACGGATGGTCCAGCAGCAAACCAAAAAGAATGATTTTAATATTATAAACATTTTGAAAACTATCATTTTAAAATTCTAAAATAAAGAGACAACTACTGCAACTTTAAAACAGAATTAAGTGAATCTAAATAAATTGGAAGAAAAGTTGATTTTGTTTTTTTTTTACAAAAACATAACAAATAAAATTTGCAATTTTTCTATTTTTATTGCTACAAAAATTCTAAGTGCTATCAGTATCACCTTTGTTTGTAAAAATACATTTTACCCACACATGAAATTCCTTGCCATTCTAGAACAGTGCTTCATGATCTTTGGCAAAAGTTTTGATCTTTTAAAAGTTTGGCTTTTTATAAATTAAAGTTTTGAAAGGTGCAAAATTGAGTGTTTATGCAGTACTGTATTTTTAGAAGGCAACATACATCATTTCAGTTAATCCTGTCATTCATGTTAGACTTCAAAATTTTGTAAATTTTATAAAACAACAACAAAAAATATAAATAATGTTCACTTACTTTTGCAACAACCTTATACTGATAAAAATTCTGGGTATCATAATCCAATTTCTTTTTCAAAGTCAATTTCCCATCATTTTGATCTATTTCAAATACACCATTTGTCTTAGAACTCTGTTAATGAAATATAAAAAGGCAAAAAGGCATGGCAGCAGTAAATTACAAAAGTTTGTCATAATTATTCTATGGCCAAAAATAATGTATATTCATCCTTTAGCTACCTTCTTTTCCCAAGACAACAAGTGAAGGTAATGTAAGGTACAAGGAATAGTTCTTACAGTTTAAAGCAATACCTGTTGTTTCATTTTCTGAGTTAATAGTGTCTAAATAATACTGAGCAAAATTTATGGTAATTCTCTCAAAAAAGCATGGAATTCTAAATAGATACAAAAGAAAGGTTGCTTGTTTCAAGTTGGTCATGTGCATTTAATGTCAACATGAAAACAGACTTTCACATTTACTGAAGGTTCATCAATCATACTTCTTTCTTTGCAGTGGTAAAAAATTAAACCTATTAATGCTATACTCTCCTAAAAATTTATATTCAAAATATTTTAAGCATTTTATTTTACAAAAATCACAGTCAGTAGTGTATTGCATTATATAATATTAAAACAAAACTAAATTATTCTCATTCACAAAATAATTTGCACTAATAGTTCACACTGGATAAATCACATTTTCCACTCACCAGAAATTAAGTGTAAGCAGAAATGGAACAAGTCTGGTTGAGACATGGCTACAACAGGTAGTAATGTTCTGAAAACTATAAAAGGCTGGTGCTTTTTCCAATGGATTACATTAGTGTGGTTACTTAAATAACAAATTGGGATTATATTTTCTAACTAGAAAAAGATCTTTTATATTTTAAGGGACCATAAATTTGATGAGAACACAGAATTTGTGGTCACAGTGACAAGAATAAAGTAGCATTAAAGCATTTTAAGTTGGTATTAATCTGAAAGTTAAAAAAAAATTAGATTTCTGATGATACTGCCAAACTCAGAACAAAATCAGTGGGAAATCTAATCAGCTAGAAGAAAGATTGGATAATTTAACGAAATAAGAGTAACGAGTGCTCTGACACTCGGATAGCATCATAACTAGTCAGGCAGTTTCTTTAAAATTACCAATAATTCCGTGAATCAGATATTATTACTTAGCATCAGTCAACTAGAAACTGCTGTAAAGAGATGCAAAATATGCTGTTAGGAACAATGTGCTTCATAAATTTGCATTTAATAATGTTGGGGCACAAATATAGACATTTTGTGTCATATTTTCAAGTGAAGTATCACAAAAACAACAAAAAAAAAAGGGAAATGAAAGCCAAACTGTGCAAATACAAAACCAAAATGAAGCGGACATTAAATCCTTAAATGCTTCTTGTGTTACCTCAATAGAGTGATACTGTAGTAAAAATTATCTGTAGAAAGCTTCAGTTCTAGTATTCTTATTATACTATATACACAGAATAAGATGCTAAAATGTACAGACTAGAAAAGAGTAAGTTAATCTAATCAATTGTTGTTGCTTTTTTTTTCGGTTTGTCTTTAATTTTGCAGAGTTTCTTCTCATCTCTGTTGGCATACACCAATGTTTATGAGGAAGAAAACCATGGTGTAGAAGTACAGTACACTGCTTTTCCACCAGAAAGTATTGCCAGACCTGTGCCATATGAAGCCAGGGAAATTTCTACTAGACACACAACACCACACAGAGAGAGAGAGAGAAGAAATCATGCCAAACTGAGTCGATCCCATGGAAAGTACAGCACTGTGCAAATTAATGCAAACATGATAATAAACAGCATATATTTTAAAGACTAGAATGTATCAGCTTTTTACCAATTTTTTAAAATTTCTTCATGAAACCAGACTCCAGTTTTCAAAGCCATATAGCCCATAGATTTTTTATTGGATTTAGATCCAGCTAGTTTCCTGACCAATATATAAACAGTTGATATCATTCATCCTGAAGTACTCCTTAACACATTTTGATGTATAGCATGGAGCCAGATCCTGCTGAATTATCACATTCAGGGATATCTTTAGCAATTTTGGTTTGATATAGCTTTCTAGAATCTCAAATTATTTCTTACTATTTATCATGCCTTGCATAAACACTAATGTGCCAGTTCCTCATGCAGGAAAACAACCCCAAGGACACTTTGTTTTCTGGATGCCTCAACTGTTTGTGAGTTCACCAGGTGAATGGCAGACAAATCGACATTGTTTACTTTGAACAAGAAAATGACTGTTGTCTAAAAATAACATGTTATACCAAGTCTTCTTTTGACCAACCAACATATTTCTGGGCTCATGCATAGCATTTGGTTTCCATTATTTTTGGTTAGCAATTGCTTTTTCATAGGTTTCTTGGCTTAATGCCCCACCAATATATAATCAACTCTTATGGTTGACGATGATACCTGGACATCTGCTGCTGCTAATTCCTGAATAAGTATGTCGGTAGCTTTTTCTGGAATCTTGCTTGCTCATTTGTATTAATTTTGTATCATCTCTGAGTGATGTTTCATATTTTCTCTCATCTTTCCTTGATGAAGATATTGTGCTGCTTGTGGTTTGTTTCTTCTTAATAATCTTAATGACCACTCCCGCACTAAATTTGACTTCATTGTTAATTTCTCTTTGTGTGAGATGTGTGTGTTCATTCAAGACAATTATTTTAATTCTTTTCCTTGGCGTAACGTCCACAGTCAACTCTTAAACATATACGTGCATAAATATATATATATATATACACACACACACACACACCACACACACACAAACAAACATACGTAAACTACAATTTGTTTGTAAAATCTTTCAAATATTTAGTTAAGTTCAGATAAATGAACTAATTTTTTTAAAATACTAAATAATTTTGGTTTACTTTTAAATGAAACATTTGTAATGATTTTATTAAAAAGGAGAAAAAAAGCGAGAGTCCCTCTGTTGTTTTCTAAAGTTTTCTATTATTATTACTTAATGAAATACAGAAAGGTAGTTTTCTATGTAAAGCTCCTTTTATCTAACAACACCTGCTTTTACATTATTTTGAAAATAATGAATAAACCTAAACTTCAACTATCATAGGTTTTCTTAAACTATGGATATCTCATGTAGTTAAAGGAACAATGTTCTTTCAAAGAGAGTTAATAATTAAATGACACTTACCTGACCAGCAGCCTACAAAAAATTAATAAAAAAGGAAATACAAATTAATTTTAAAAAATAATAAACTCTAGTATACAGCTAACATGTAATATTTCAAATTTAATGTATAAATCTTCCTAGAAATTTGCAATCAATTCTATTAAAAAAAAGCAACAAAAATCTCAGTAGCACAAAAATTTCTAATCCATGCTATGAACAGATCTATTTCCAAGTCTTCTTCTCTACCAGTGAGTCAGGCAATAGTAATAAAATTGCTGTTTAAGGAAGATGATGACAGTAATAATGCAAAATAAAATTTATGAAAACCTAGCACTTCCACTTGAAAATATCAGTTGCAGCAAATATAGAACTAAGGTGCTCGTTGCCTTCCTAGTAAAGTTGCTATTTCACCATTTAACTCCCTTGCTGTCAGTCTGAAGACTGGGGAACTGAAATGCATATTAAGTTCTTTCCTTTAAAATTCATTTTGGTAAAAAAATTTAAAGAAACTTTATTTTTCACTACATCATCAAAATTAACAACATTATTTACAGCCCTCAGTAATGTTCTCTTTCACAGCATCTCAACCATTTGGTTAAACATATCTAAGACGCATTTTCACTGTTTTGAAGAAAACTTCTTTTTTTTTTAGTGACATTCGGTAAGCTATAATTTTGATAACAGTAAGTAATCATTTCTAGTTCCTTGAAAACATTTTCCCTCTGAGGTAGATATTACTTTCTTTTATCCTGTTTATTATTTGTCATTGTGCTCCATTGAGCCATTTTGTTTGATTCCAAGTTGTTTTTTTCTTTTTTTGGAGATTTCTCATTCAGTCAAGCCTTCAATTCCCAGTACTCTGCTCTGAGGAATTGGCTACTTTCTTACTCACACACCATCTATTTGTGGTTGAAATCACTCTTAGATGATACGGTACAACAGATTTGAAAAGTATTTGCTCTTCTCCATGACCTGGTTTGTTGTCAACAGTACCAGTCTCCTGTAATTTTTTCAAAATCTTGCTGAAACCAAATGTAATCTTCACTTTCCATTCACACCTCAAAGCTATTGCATTCTGTTGAGTGGATGCACAAAATGGTCTCTATTAACCATTAGATTTTATACCCTGCACTGAAGGATGCGCATCATTCTGATTGGCCAGTGGTATCAGCTGTTTGCTTTTGCCATTGGTTGATAACTGATCAACAGCATTATAAAATTGATAATTGCAATTGATGTACACAGATTTTCATTAACCCTTTTAGGCACACGTTCTAAGCAGTAAAATAAACATTTCTATTGACTTTTTACCAACACAATAAAATATAAACAGGTGCACATATCATTAAATATTACATTCTATATTGTGAATGCTAAAGTTATTGTAATAATACTGCATACATCTAACAATTATCATTTGTCATTTGGGAATTACCTAGTTTTTTCATTTTTTTTTAAACTTTTAATTTTATTATAAATGATTAACAGAAACTATCTTAGGTATTTAGAAATTTTTCATACTTTTATAATATTTTTAGTCTTGGAACAGTCATTATGTATTACCAGAAATTCCAGTCATAACATACCTTTAATGAGTAATAAACAGATCCTCCAGGCCCATTGTCAGGATCATTTGCTGAAATATTTAATCCGGGCAGTGTAGTATTAACTTTCATGTTCTGAAAATAGTTCAATAATTTAATTCACAACTGCATATCACTGTATACCTGCATTATTATATTACATATTATAGAAAAAATTGTTGTAGTTCACCAAGTATACTCAACCATATCTTTCAGTGAGCTTTTCAAACTTATTAAAATATGAGACAATACATGTGTGCACACACATGCAATTTACTGAGACAATCCATGTTTCTAAACTACAAGTTCTTTGCAATGTAGAAATGCAAAAATCATGCAGCACATTCAACAAGTCAGTGGTACTGGCAGTCCTTGCTGCTTGTTAAAGAAAGAAAGAAAGTTAGTTTCTTTTCTGGGGGAACTTTTCAACTACAAGACCAGAATTAATTTAAATTATTAAAGTCAAATTCTATTCTAATTAAATTTGCACACACAGTTTCTCACTGAATGGTTATAAACACTAATGGTCCTTATCTTCCAGTTCCTTTCACAAGTGAAAATATTTACAAGAAAAAAAAAAAAAAAGAAGTTATATTCCAGAGCATAATTTAAGGAGTGGCTGCATAGAAAGTAAAAAAATGCATTAACATGAAACTTACTTCTTTCACAACAGCTCTGTATGGCCTATTCACAAAATCAGGTTTTTCATCATTGACATCTTTGATAAATATATCTACTTTTTGTACTACCTAGAAAAAAAATTTTTAAATTTCAAATATCCTTATAGCATTTATAATAACACTTCCAAGCTTTTCAGTTCCAAAAAGTCATCTCAACATTTTGTTTGCTATGTGAAAACTTTATGCACTTAAATTTTATTAAGTTAAAAAACAGCATTTAATCTAAGAAATAACTGTCATGCATACTTAAATTGTGTAAGATTTAAAAACTATGTACATCTTACCTTTCCACCATGTTGATGATCATCTATCTCAAAATACATATACTGAAACGGATCAAGCTGCAAATATGTTAGATAGTCAGGGTTAGTGTTTTAAAGAGAAAAAAACTTCTTTCAAATGCACAATTTTAAAAATAGAGAATTTGATTTTAAGATACAGACAATAAAAATAATATGTTGCATTTATGAGTCTAAAAAAATGTTTCAGTAATAATTTAATCATAATTTTAATGCTTCAGCACTTGTGAAATCAGTCAACACAGTAACCCCTGGCAAGGTCAGATATTTGTCCAGAAAACAGAAACCTCTTAGATGACACTCAAAGGCAAAAAAGAATTTACTATTGCAAAAAATAAATGCTATGCCCTTTATCTCTATAATCATGTAGACTTATTTGGTAGAGGAAGTATTGTTTGTGTATGGAGAAAGACATACAACCACTAAAACTGTGCGCTGATCTTATACAGAGAGAGAGAAAATGGGCAGGCCCATGGCGAAATATTATACTACCAGGTTTTTGTGTACAGCTCTAACATCAATGTTCACTCATTCCCCAGATCTGAACCTCGTCAAAAACTTTTAGATTGAGCTTGTTTTCTTGTACAAGGTTTTACTAAATATCTCAACCACACCAGGAACTTTTTCAAATCTTCACAAGAGATTCTACTGCAGTTGGTGTCACAGGTGTCAGACTTATCATGAGGCACACCTGTAATGACAACCTCTTTGATTTATGGGGAACTGTAAAATCTGTACAAATTTTTAAGAGCAAGAGTCATTGAATAAATTTGTCATGAATTCTAACATCATTACTGCATAACCTTTTAGATTATTAGTATTATACATATGCATATTGTATGTTATTATTCAAATAGTATAAAATAATAAAATGTCAGGTACTATGTTTTAGATATATTTTGCATTAATTTATCCAAAAAAAAAAATATAGCATGAAGCATTTGACAATATTTCTAAAATAAATCCATTGTGCCCAGGTAAAGATGTTGGTATCCTAATTATTAACAAATTTCAGCATGCACCATATTTTTCGGGTTATAAGTCGATGTGGAGTATAAGTCGAATAGGTCAATTTTCCCATTTTCCAAGCCTTCATTCAAATATAAGTCAATAGAAATTTTATACTGTTATTACTGTACAGAAGTACAATCGTACTGTCAGGGTTATAAACGAGCACTGGTGGATACCATCAAAACAGATTTGGAAAGAGTTTTAGGCGAAAGAAAGAGAATGAAGGTGAAATAAAGAAGCTTCAATCCATACTGAATACAGTTTGATGTGATTTTTGCCTATCAAATAAAAAGTTGAAGCATCCAGTTTTGCAACCATGGTTTGCTTTTTTCAGTCTGTCATAATGAATCCTTCGTTTTTTGCCAATCGTGAACACATTTCTCACTAATGCCATACTGCTGTTCTGCTGCCATATTTCCACCATTGTTTTCAGCAAAATTCACCACTTCCAGTTTAAAAGCTGCATGTATGCTGTCCTTTTCTTTATAGCAGGCATTTTCAAGTAAGGGCTGATATTTTTTTTTAACTTTGGCAAATTGAAGCTCCCCTAACACAATATCTGGAGTAACTGAATCGAAGTCAGCATGCACCCTCACACGCACATACAATCATACATAGATTTCCCCATGGTACTTAAGGGTCCTGTGTTAATATTACATCTGAATTTTACAAAAACTTGAAACCCACTGGTTCACAACCAAGATTCTGTATAGCCTTCAAAAAATCAAAAAATCTGGATGCCCAATTCAACCTATTTTGTCATATACAGGCATATGAAACTATAAATTTCATTTTTAGTTGAAATTATTCAACATATTTCAATTAATCAGTGTACTACAAAAGATTATTTTCATTTCTTTTAAAATCATTTTATTTTCAAAACCCTTTATCATTTTAACACTATTCTCTTCATTAATGCACCTACCATTGATCTTTACTTTAATAAATCATCTAATGGATCATTTTCATCTGCTGCTATTCCAATACATCTTTCTAGATGTATTGTTGCTTCTGGCTACTAATTCAGCTTTTGCCATTGGGTTTTACCCTTGTTCCTGTTCTAACATTTTTAAAATTTTCTGTCGAGAATAAATTTGATAATTACACTGATGAATTACAATATATATACTGCAGATACATGGATAAACTTTTGATTCTAAAGATCCCACCAAACAGTTTCTAATATGATTAAATGTACGTCATCACAATTTTTCGTGTACTTTAAAGTAGAGAAAAATTATCAGACTCATTCCTTGACACTTTTATCATATAAGATATTTCAGATGATTCTTATTTCTGTTTTTCAAAAAACCAACTTATGTAGGGTTGACTATAAAACAGTAGTTTTCTTCCTTAGTTTTACAAGTTGATCGATATCATTGCATATCAGACTTAATCCTCTCACCTTAGATTTATGTTAAATCTATTACTTCAAATTAAATGACTATTCCCCGCACCCATAAAGCTTTAAGGTTTTTTGTCTGACCTTGCTACTATAGCGTCTAAATAAATAATAATAATTTATTTAGTTTTCCCCATGTCTGGGATTTAATTCTTTACAAATACATAAATAATTTATCAAATCATATCTAATCCTTAAACTGACATGGTTCTTTTCCCCATCCAAAGTACAATTGGTTCAATGTTTCCTTATAAGGGAAACTTTTTTAATCTTGGACAAAGTGCTTATTATTTATTACCTTGATTGTCTGTCTCATTAAAAACGCTGCTTAGAATACACATGAAAGAAATGACGTGTTTTTCTACAAAAGGACAATCTGCCCTTTTGAATCATATGGCATTAAATGTTAACTATATATTTATTTAGATGTTGTATGAAATTTGACCAGGTTCTTTACTCATTCCAAATTACAGATTATGGAATCTTTATTTATACATGACCTTCAATTAACAAAGTTTGATTGCTCATGTGAGTCCCACATATTTATGCTGTAACTGTAATGGTTTGAACAATTCTCATTCACTGTAAATGTTGCTACATTACAAGCTAGAGAGCAAGAGATAGCAAATGGGGAAAGTAAAATTGCTGGCTACAATATTTTGGGGAATGTTAGGTTCCTTCATTCCAAATATTATAGAAAAGGGAAACAGTTATTTAACAGAATAAGATTCAAATGAGGCTTTGAGAGTGATATAAAGATGTAGATTATAAACTGCAATCAAAATGCATACATGCCACAATGAGAATTTGGGAGTAAGGAAATTAAGCTAAAACTTTCATTATTAAATTGTTTTTTCTATTGAATCAGTGGTAATTAAATATACCTAGTTCAGGGTAGTTCAGGTATCCAGATAAGGGAAGCGGCTTCAAAAGCAATTGCTGTTTCAGAGAAATTAGCAGTTAACAATGAAAACTGAAATCTGTTTAAATACAGCAAAAATTCATTAGTTTTCCATTACACATTTTATTCCAACCCGAGAATTTGCTATACAGGCCACAAAGTCATATAAATTTTGATTTTTTATTTCAGATTCCGATGCCATACAATGAAACATGCATCTGATTGGTTAAATATAGTACCAAAATTTCAGAATTTTACAAACTTTAATGACGTTAGACGACTGGACAAACCAATCGTGTTTCTTTATTAGATCTTGCAATGGAAATTTAAAATGACATCTATGATCCTAAAACAGCAGACATTGATAGTAGATGCACATGTAAAGCATGAACTACAAAGCAGAAAGTAAACAAAAGCGAGCTCAAGACTTAGGTAAATTTTGGAAAAGTTCAGAGGTCAAATGGGGAAGATATTTAGCCTGGCCAATGTGTAGATGTCTTTCACCTCAATGGCTACAAATGAAAAATGAAAACTAACTAATACATACTACAACTTCAGATAACAGTATAATATATGACAAACTGTACTTTATAGATTCTTGGTAGCTGTCAAAAAAAAAAAATCTTCATGACCAAGAAAATTATAGATGTACTTAATAGTTTGACTAAACTCTGGTATCATATTAAACACAAAATGACTTACATAGTCACAGTCAAATTTTTTCTTCAGGAATACATCCACTTTCATAAGTCCAGGCCTGATGAATTGATAGTAAGACCAACCTGGTTCACAGTGTAAGTATCCTTTTCTTTGATAGTAAGTTTATTTAAATTTTTATCTGTAGCTCTGATAGTAAAAAGCGAGGTATCTGCAATTATATACAATAATGTGATTTATAAATGTTGGTCTAAAGTCAGTGCAGTGCTATTCTAGTGACACTACACAAATGCAAAAGTTTCTACATACTTGTTACCTTGTTTAAAAAAGGTAAGTGAACAATTCTTGACAGTGCAAGACACTGAAAATAAAGTTTAGAAACAGTTCAGGAAGCATGAAATATTTTAGCACACATACTATTAATGCACAGTTTGCTGTTTGGATGAAGTGACAGTATTTCATATGAAATTTCTTGTCTTATTCTATTATTAGGAATGTTCTATCCATGTATTAATAACTATACAAACAAATCTTTAAAATTGAAAATGGTTAGTTTTTCATCAAAAGTTACTAAACATAAATAAAAATTTCTATTAAGAATCATAAAAAAACATATTTAACAGTTTTGTAGGGAGAGCATTTATGCATAACAATACCAAAATGTTTTAAAATGTAAATCAGACATTAGACTAAAGCTGAAATTATGAAATAGATTCTAAACTATTGCTAATAATATTTAAATGACAAAGAATTACAATCTGAGCAAAAACTAACATTGTGAAAGAGTAGACAAGTCTGTACTCAGGAGCAACAGAATGTAGCATAATTACGACCAGGAAGTATATCAAAACTAGGTATGCTTAATAGAGGTATTTATCTAGTAATATATTGGTATAGAGCTTTATACAGGAATATTACAAATTTTAAGGTGGCATTATGATACAAATATCAGATGATACATGCAAATTAACCATCACAGTGCCTGATATTTTGTACTGTTATTCACATATCAAACATTTTAAGATAACCTCTGTAGATTTTATTGAAAACTAATTTAAAGTACAGGGTGTTCCAAAAGTCTTGGGCACATTTTGACAATGAATATCTCGGAAACTATTAAGGATATAAAAACGCATCTGGTAAATTCAGAAAGCTTGTAATCTCAATTTTTACATGGAATGTTCAAAGATGTTCAATGTGAGCACCATTGGTCACACGACACACATCAAGCCTATAGTCCAATTCTTGCCAAACGCGTCCCAGCATTGCATTGTCAATGGTTGAAACAGCTTCTGTTATTCGTGCCTTCAGCTCATCCACGTCTCTGGGAATAGGGGGCACATATACCAATCCTTTCACAAATCCCCACAAAAAAAAATCGCATGGTGTGAGATCTGGAGATCTGGGTGGCCAGGACATGAGATCGTGATCATTCTGCCCAGACCTTCCAATCCATCTGTCTGGCAGTTTTATGTTCAGAAACTGTCTAACCCTGAGGCTCCAGTGTGGTGGTGCTCCATCCTGTTGGAAAATGAAGTCACCAGACTCTTTCTCACTCAATTTATCCATTAACTAAAAAATCTGAAAAGATATCTAAAAAAATCTTAATCTAAAAAAATCTTAATATCTGAAAAGAAATTAAAAAAATCAATAGCCTTACAAAAAAATTAATGTAATTAGCTTTAAAATGACACAACTTTTATCTTACTACCATTCATAGTTAAATAGATATGGGGACTTCAAATGTGCCCAAGACTTTTGGAACACCCTGTACAGCATTGAAAAGAAGTCTAAAAGAATATATATTACTGTTTTATATCAGAAATTTTAATTGAATGCCTAATTTTAGTTTGAGAGCTATGCAGAGAAAATAAGGACACTTCACTAAAAGAATTTTAACATTAAGAAGATTCTGCAAAATACGAGAAAGCGGTAGGGTCTAAAAATTATTATTGAGATAATAATTTAAAGTGCTGCATCACACAAGAATGAGATCATAATTTTTTAAATTATTTGTTTCCTAAAATAAAAAAAAAAAAAAAACGGATAGACAGACAGACTAGACTGTGTACTGACAAGAAAGATGGGATTTAATGTTTTCTGTAAATATTACTTCTCTCTCTCTGAATATTAAGTAACTTATTAAAAATTTTATTAATTGTTAGTTCATCAATTCAGTCACATTCAGTATTATTCTCCTAAAAAAACAATAGGCTATTTTTCTAGCAGATGACAGCTTCACAGAAATCAAATTAATGTCATACATAATAAGGAAATTTTTATTAGAATTACTACTTTCCAAAAGCTGGAAGGTTTAAGCTGAGCTCCCATAAATAAAGATTATCCGATTCTCCAACTCTAAAGGAAGCACCAGTCAAGCCAGCAACTCATGGCTTTCCTGGAATAAGAGTGATGACAGCACCAAAAAATACTGCCAAAGTAAAAGTTACAGCTCACAAAATTAAACAGAAGTTAACTTTAATTCAAAATATAGTTTACATTTTTGTTACCAAAATTATGATAAATAAATAGAAAATTCTTAAAAAAAAAAAAAAAATAGAGTTGCTTACTGATTGGTGTAGCTTCACTAAACTGATGAATGGAATAAGCTGGTATGGTCTCACCAACTGGTGGGTCGTTACCTGCCAAAGAAATAAGCAAAAAAAAAAAAAAAAAAAACCCAAAAGTACTGATTAGTTTTTATAAGAACATCATTTCTCATAAATTTCTCATAAATTTCCAAGATCAGTAAGCAAAAAAAAAGAAAGAAACCCAGCAGCATTTCAAAAATGATCAGATGGGGACTCGTAATACTGGGCTGCTACAAAGCCCTGCCAGAAGGATGGTGTAAGTCTGTGTATCATTTCCTGGTCCATGCAAATCAACGGAGGAGTGTGCAGAGTCACTCATCCAATGGCCTAGTTTACGCAAACGTTAAACTGTACATTGTGACACCTTTACGGTGACCTCACTTGGTGAACGAGGACTCTTCTGACTTTGACAGGAAATTCCCTCTAGAACTCTTCATTTTTAAATTTGTGGGAGGAAGCTGATGCAGCTGGCAGTAAAGAAACCACGCCAGAGAGGTAGTAGTCAAACAGAGCTGACCCTAAAATGGGTTCGAACTCTGGGCCCTCAGCCTTGGTAGTCCAACAGCATAATCACTGATAGAATCATCAACCATCCACATCAACATTATTAAATAACCTGGAAAAAAAAGTAATTATTTTAAGAAAAACTGGTGTATCTTACCTTTGACCATGGCATAAAGCAAACATACCAAACAAAGGGATAGTATTCTCAGACCCATCCTTTAAGGTAAGGCGATTTAACACAGTAATCCCATGAAATGTGCTATCTTGAAAATCTGTTTTCTGAAACAAAATATAATTGAAATTAACACCATATATTTACAATCAAAGGCAGTTATTATTTTGTATTCTGATTAACTCACTGTTATTCCATAGTGTAAGAAAATTACTTAATAAGCTAACCAGTGTATGTCTTGACAGACATTTAGAAAGTAATCAGTTTGAAAGGCACAGACATAGTGATTAAGGGTCCATCAAATGGTTATTGATTTGTTTTTATTTTTACCATAACTATATATTCATGAGTGTACAGCCAAAAACAATTTTTAATTCCACATTAAAATTTAAAACAAAAAAATGTACAATAAAAGCATGCATAACTTCTTTGTCACTGGTGTTTACAAATATCCTTCAGTACACTAATATTTATTCACATTAAAAACGTGCCTATCTTGTGATTCAGAAAACTATTACATCACACCTGCTGCTTTCATCGAAAATGAATGTTATTTTTCTTTAAATGGCCTTATCTTTTTAAATGAATACAATTTGCTCTTTAGTGGTTGAATAAAAAAATCTTACACTTACCAGAGATTGAGATATTAAACTTAATGCTTTAAGTAGGTTTAAACATGTGAACGAGAATTGAATGAGATGTTAGTTACCACCATGCATTCGGTATGAGATGGTGTTGTTATTTATTAGTTTTTTTTTAAGAACCCATACTTTTCTTCACATTATATTCAATAATTGCATTTAGAGAACAAACTGCCCAAATTTTAACAAAAAATTTTTTATGAATACATTTTTTTAAAAATTTTCTTTGCTTGAACCATTCATATACATGTCATTTTCAGGGTGTTATTATACATATTTTTAACCTAAAATTATTCCAAAAATCAGTCCAGAAAGTTATTCTATATCAGATTTTTCCAATTCTGTTTCTTTCAAATAAAAATTAATTTTAATGAAAGATCTAAAATTCTGAATAAAGCAACTAATTTATATTTCTTTTATTTTTTTTTTTTGTAAATTTAGTGAAAATCAGTTTTTGTTTTTTAAAAAAATCAAAACCATTTTTTCTTTTCTTTTCTAAATCTAGTTCTACCAACAAGAGTCAATCAATGTCTGTTGACACCATTTGGTATTTATAAAAAAAAATAATAAATCAATCAAAAATGCTGTTAGCAGACTCAAATTCGATGCAGTTAAGCAAAATACTTACTATTCCATTTCTGTATCTTAATACGATTAACAAAGCTATTTACATGTTAAAGTAAAACTAAACTCAAAAGTGTTATTTTTTTCATATTCTGTCAATTAACTGTGTTGTTTACTTAACCTGATGATGCTTGGCAAACTTTAAACTATATTTTGCTGCTGTTATCAGATAAAAAAAGACAGATTAGTTTTTTTTTCCATAAAGTTTCAGTGGCCCATGGATTGTGCGCGATCTTCCTCCTTTGTCACTAGTGCTGTATAATTGGACAAAGTGCCACGTAATGCAGAAAAGAAAAAAAAAAAAATTATACGGCGCTGCCTACGATCACCCTGAAAGCTAGGATACAAAAGAAAGTCTAATGCAAACAACCTAAGATATTAACCCTGATTTAACAGGTTCCCTTTCTTTAGCAATGCCGACAAAGCATTAGTTAAGATCTACATAACGGGGGCATAACAGTAACACCGCCTAATAGTAACAGGTCAACAAAACCACCCAGTAAACAGAGCTGCCTTCTAATAAAGGTTGGTTACAATAAATCTATAGTAGAAACTCCACACTAACAATCAGTACCTCTTCTTGGAGTCACATCCCTCTAAATCCATTATATAAATTGTTCTATTTTTGTCTTGTTTTTTTTTTTTGCTCAATGTTTTGGGTTTTTGTTTGTTTATGTGTTTTTTGTTTTGTTTTCTTTGTTGCTATTATTTCGCTTTTGACTTTCATCAGCAACAGCAAATTTTTTACAGGATAGCCTTCAAAATGGATCAGAATAAACTCCAACCAAACGTGTAGCTGTCAGCACATTTTCTTCTTGAACATGAAGCCTGACCAATAAAGCTATTTATTATGTCTGATTTAATTATCAAAGATTAAAACAAGCAGCATGTTTCTAAACCATCTATGTACCCAGCTTCAACGGGGTTCTGCAACACGTGACACTGCTCGTTTACACCATCTATGTACCCAGCTTCAACGGGGGTTCTGCAACACGTGACACTGCTCGTTTACACCATCTATGTACCCAGCTTCAACGGGGGTTCTGCAACACGTGACCCTTACTGCTCGTTTACACCATCTATGTACCCAGCTTCAACGGGGGTTCTGCAACACGTGACACTTACTGCTCGTTTACACCATCTATGTACCCAGCTTCAACGGGGGTTCTGCAACACGTGACACTTACTGCTCGTTTACACCATCTATGTACCCAGCCTCAACGGGGATTCTGCAACACGTGACACTTACTGCTCGTTTACACAGTCGTAATCTGAAGTATATAAAGCCTAACATCGCACCCTAACAATTCAAAAAAACAAAATAAAACTTAATTTATTTCTTCTTTTTTAATTACAACAATAACAGCGGCACAAGGGCACTTTCCATACCATTTCCCGGCTGTGTGGTGGTGGTGGTGGTCCAACCGCATTCTGCAGGTGAACTGTACCAATCCCATACTTCGCGAGTGGCAGTGAATGAGTTTTTCAACAAACAAAGAAAGAAGCGGGGATTAGGGGTTTGTGAAGGGTGGGGGAGAGAGCTGTTGGTGCCATAAACGACTTCACTTGCACTTTAAGCAAACTCTACCGCTACGGGAAAAGTAAGTGGCATTATTTACTTCAGAGAAGTTTCTACCCCATGCAAAGAAGCTGGATGGTCGTCCGTCTTCAGATGCGCTCTCGGGGTGGCTTCTGGACTCCTCGGGCCCTGCGCCATCCTTCGAAAGTTCCGGTGGGGGCCCAGCAGGGTTAGTTAGTGGGGGTGAGGGTGACCAGTTCCCTGCCGTCCGTCCGTCAGTCTAGCTAGGTGTTCCCCGCCCCCAAGCCACAGCCGTCCCGGTGGTTTCTCGGCGGAGCCAGCCCACTGTCTCGGGAAGTAGCATATCGTCCGGAAGCGGGTGGGGGGGGGGACATTTTAACATGTGCGGCGTCCCCTCGGCAGAAGTTAGTTAACCCCTTCTACACCGGCCACCACCACCAATAGGGGACAAAAACAAAATTAGAAGGGGCTCGTTTTAATTTCTCGATAAAGTCTTTTTTTTTATTAAAAAAGAACGGTTGTCATCATCATCACGGACGGGTGCATTTCGAGATTATATATTTACTTATTCGTTTACCGGTCGGTTGTTGATGGGGCTGGGGTTTCCCCCCACTTTGCCCCGAACGACGGGGCCGAGGTTCTGCTGCTTCGACGCCATTTTGCTGAATGAATGAATGTAATAAATCAATCTCCCTTTTTTTTATATAAAAAAAAAAGGGGGGGAGACAAACAAATGATACATACGCTTCTTTTATTCTCGTCAATATTTACCGAAACAAAAATTCGCTTTCATTACTGTCAAGAGCTGAACCCATCTTCTCCCCCAACACATTCTACGGCATCTACCTCGGCGACGCGCACGCGAGACGTCCATGGCCGGCCTCCCGTAGCAACGGTGACGTCACCTCGCACCGAAGAAAAGTAGTGCGTCAGAAGGGCCCGGCCTTCCTGTTTCTCGTCTTACAAATATATCACGAAATTACATACGAGATAATAGTCGTTTCGATAGATATAGATATATATATATTAGATACCTGCTGTATATTTATACGTACCGGAAAAGGAATAATGCGCGCTGTGGGCGTGAGTTGTCCAGCAGATCACTGCCCCGAGCCCGTTAAGATAAATGCGTCACCCTGGAGCTATTCCCAAGATGACTTTGCGATTCTAAGAACACCACAACAACGGCACCCAGCTTCTTTTTCCCTTTTTTTTTTTTTTTTGTACAAGAGGACCCTTTGGCACATCCAAAAGGTACGCAATAAATCTTGAGGGCAGAATTTTCCTTTTGGGGCATCATTCATTATCGAATCGGATGTAGCTCTTAAGAGAGAACGCGCACTTTAAATGTAGAGGGTTTTGTCCTGGGTGGGGGGGGCTCCGAGAAACTGATGTCGTTTCTTTCTCCTCCTTCCTTTATTTCCTTTTTAAGGAGGCAGGCAAACAGACAGACACCTGCGCTATATCTGTGCCTTTCCGGGGGAGGTGGGTGACGGGCATACCCGTGTATCTTAGCATATGTTGGGTGTTTATCTGTGTTATTGTTTCCCGGACTATGTCTGACTGCGTCTCGAGATGCAACCACTAAAGGCACCAGGCCTTGGTTCGCGAGAGGGACTTTGGTCTGTTCACGAGTTGTTTGCACCATACTACAAAGACTTACTGTAAGTTCTGAAGTGGGCGAAAAGACTCCTTTAATAAAGGATTATGTCAGCTATTTGTATCAACACGGGGTTTTTTAAATTTTTTTTTAAAAAAAAAAAGAAAAGTAAATTGCAACGTAAATTATATCGGGTACGAAAAGTGAAACACACCGCTGTGTTCTGAGTGTTGACTGAGTGAAACGCAACTCGAAAGATAGCAGGTTCTTTTCAGCGTTGACAGTCGTTTGCTTTCGTTCTCCTTTAACTTGTCGCGTTTAGCTGGGGGGGGGGGGAGTTACGCGATCTAATTAAACGCAATAAAAGGGTCGCTAAGGCCATCAGACCGCGTGATATGATAGCAAAGGCTACGTGCGATAAGCAGCATATTGGCAATCTTTCAGTGTCCACCTTTTCCATTTTGAGAACTACCCAACTACGTAGTCCAGACCAGAAATTAGTACCGCGCTAAAAAAAAATAAATTAACAAGAGACAGAGAGATGGAAGAGAGAGAGAGAGAGAGAGATGGGAGAGAGAGAGAGAGAGATGAGGTTATGACATAGACGGATATGGCGTCATTTCAGAGAGATGGAAGGGAGATAGTGAGAGAGAGAGAGAGAGAGACAGAGAGAGAAAGAGACAGAGAAAGAGACACAGAGAGAGAAAGAGACAGAGAGGAGAGAGAAAGAGACAGAGAGGAGAGAGAAAGAGACAGAGAGAGAGAGAAAGAGACAGAGAAGAGAGAGAAAGAGACAAGAGAGAAAGAGACACAGAGAGAAAGAGACAGAGAGAGAGAGAGACAGACAGAGAAAGTGAGAGAGACGAGAGAGAGACACAGAGAGAAAGAGAGAGAGAGACACAGAGAGAAGAAGAGAGAGAGACACAGAGAGAAAGAGAGAGAGACACACACAGAGACAGAGAGAGAGACAGAGAGAGAGAGACACAGAGAGAGAGAGAGAGACACAGAGAAAGTGAGAGAGACGAGGAGAGAGACACAGAGAAAGTGAGAGAGACAGAGAGAGAGAGACACAGAGAAAGTGAGAGAGACAGAGAGACACAGAGAGAAAGAGACAGAGAGAGAAAGAGACAGAGAAGAGAGAGAGAGAGAGAGACACAGAGAAAGTGAGAGAGACAGAGAGAGAGACACAGAGAGAAAGAGAGAGAGAGACACAACAGAGACAGAGAGAGAGACACAGAGAGAGAGAGAGACACAGAGAGAGAGAGACACAGAGAAAGTGAGAGAGAAAGAAGAGAGAGAGACACAGAGAAGTGAGAAGACAGAAGAGAGAGAGAGAGCACAGAGAGAGAGACACAGAGAGAAAGAGACAGAGAGAGACACAGAGAGAAAGAGACAGAGAGAAGAGACAGAGAGAGAAGAGACAGAGACAGAAAGAGACAGAGAGAAAGAGAGAGAGAGAGACAGAGAGAGACACAGAGAGAGAGAGAAAGAGACACAGCGAGAGAGAGAGAGAAAGAAACACACAGAAACAGAAAGAGAGAGAGAGAGGGAGGTGTGTGTTACGCTTTTTTTTAAAAAACAACAACACAATAGTACGTAATTTCAGTTGTAATAGTCGGTTAAAATGAGTGTCAGACGTTAAAATCTTAATAAATGGTCATGAAGTAAATCGTCAGTTCGAATTTTAAATGTGAAGTTAAAAAATGGTAAATTTCTCTTTTTAAAAAAAACTGTCTTTATCAGGTATGGTTGCTGTGTAGTCAATTCGCTCTTTTAACATATAGCTCTGTACGGAAAATCGAACAAGCACTCACTCCGCACTAATTATATGCATCTGGAGTGTATAAATATGTATTTCAGACAGAATATTATTTTTTTGTTCTAGTATCAACTCCTGTTTGGTGATGACCTAACGGTTTTAATTTAGACAGGTGTCCAAATCTGGCCAATTTATTCTTTTATCATTCGTCTGTTTTATCTTTATTTGTTATACATCGATTATATATCATCTCCAATTATTGTTGCATGTGATTAAAACCACCCCATCGTTACAACCTCTGGGAACAGATGCCAAATATCCAGCATACGCTATGTAAATTCTACGGCGCCGTTTCGGTTATTTCTCTGATATCCAAAAGATAAGTTCTGCTCTTTACGTCACTTGTTTTTGTGTTGCTGCGTGACGTTCTCCCCCAATAAATCTGTTCTGGCTTCTCCTTTAAAAAGATTTCCTTGTTTTCATTGTCTTTATTTCAATAATATTCCATTGCCAGACGACGTGATTATCGAATGACAGTTCACTGTTCATGTTTACGTTGGTAAACTGAGGCAGGATAGACTAAGAAGCTCGGTTATTAGCAAAGCAATATATATTTTTTTTCTTTTGTCCTACCTGCCCGCAGCTATTCACAGCCAGACCTAGGACAGTGGAATCAATATTAGAATCCCGGTGTGTATACACGTATCAACCGTCCATTAATGAGCAATTATCGCCAACGATAATAAATGGAGAGTATAAGTCTCCATAGATTTCCCAGTTTCGATAAAACTCTTTCTCGGCTCACGGTTGGTATCATAACCAGTTCGACTATTAAGATTCACCATATGTCAGTGGCGTGGCTGGCCTATTCGGCGCCCCCATATGCGCCCCCTTCCCAGGTCTGTTGCCAAAGAAGCGGCTGGTCAGGGCCGAAACCTCTGAGCGTTTCGGTGCCCCTTTCTCTACTAACCTCATTTGTGCATGTTTACTTGAAGAATTTCTCATAATCCAATTTTATTTTGAAAATCCATCACCAACTGACGCAAACGAGAATGTGCTTAGGAGAGTTGTCGTTCGTTGAAGATACAGAGGACATAGTGTATAAGCCAGTTCATTTTAACGATTTTGTACCTGTCACTTTAGTCGGAAAATGTCAAAATAATACAAGATATGTGAATTAAGATTAGGATAAAATTATAACTTTTTAGGCATGAAAAAGAAAGAGTTATGGCAGTTAAAATATAACCGAGCCTTTGTTCACAACGCTTATATTAAACTGTTTCATTTAGGTTCACAATTAATACTGCACAACTTCCTGCTTCAGAAAGTATTTTCCTACACGAAGAGAGTTCCACTCAACCAAATATTCGAATTTGTTTCTTTTGAAGATACGCGGCAACATTTGTAGACAAAAATTGTACAACTGATACAACAGTCTTAGTATGAACTGATTTTCGCATATTATTATTATTAATATTAATATTAATGCTATTTATAGAAAATAAGTACTACATTTGTAGGATCTTTATGGCGAACGGAGTTATCGGCCATTACCATGCTGTGCCAGTTATTGAACACACTCGCTTATCCTGCAACGGCTTTTTCGTAAAAAGTCGCTCTGGCACTCCGGTTTTGCAGAATTCGCGGGTCGAATCTTCCGATACGATAGTAACGGAGTACTCGGAATGACTCAGCTAAGTATCAGCGGAAAAGAACTCGTCGACGTTCGCCGACATGGGGAAGTGACGCCAGGGGTGTTGGACGCTGTCTCTCTCTCTCTCTTTTTTTTTAGCAGGCTGCAGCCAATCGGAAAACAAGGTTCATTTTCTGCGGATATCTTATTAAATTATTTCCCTTTTTTTAAAAACTGAGAAGGAAAAAAAAAGGGTTATGCAGCCTAATAAAAGAAAACAATATCAGTAACAAAAGAACTTCGTACAACGTATCTTAGAAGAGTTAAGTAATTTACTATGCGCAAAGAAATGCAACTGCAGAAGTATTTAGTTCTCCTGTTTTTGTGTCCTTTTCACACACACACACGATAAAAAATGTTGCAGTAATAGAAATCTCTTATTTGACTACGTAGTATCATTTACATTAGTTAATTCGTTAAGTGCAAAGGCACTATCAAATTTGTACGCCGAAAATGCTTAATTATGCACTGACTTCAAAATGATTCTGTCGGGTACGCCATCTCTCTAATAATTACGCAAGAAATGTCCTTATAGAAAATAAACGTTTATGTCCTATCGTTGTTAATGTAACTTCGGTTATTTAAAATGCCTCTTCAGACATTTATAATAAATGCATCGAAGCTTAAAAGTATGAGGGAAAAAAAATTGTATACGTGTAAACTCTTTTTAAAAGCAACAGTAGAATGTTACAGTAAGTTATTTTAGTAGCCACTACCTGATAATTTGTATCAGAAATCACTTCCTTGAACTATATTCTCACATTAACCAGCGATAGCATGTACGAGGTAACCCACAAACAGCAAATTCAAGTACAACGAAAAGACTTCCCGAAAGTTTCTCCAATGTTCAAGATACCGTTTAGATTCTGTCGCAGTCGGGCAGGTTGTGTGGTGTTTCCCAGTAGTTTGAATGGTTTCATCTATTAAAACCACAACAATAACAGTATGTGGTCACGCCTTCTACCGATGACATTATCGACTTGTAGTCGTGAACTTTGGCTGGGCGTTCTGCATTGAGATTTTCAGAGAAGATCGGACTGCATACAGTCGATATATGCCTCTTTATACCTATAACTGTTATAAAGCAACATGGGCCGAAATCAATCTGTTTTTTAGATGCTATACAAAACAATAAAATGTATAAAACGATTAAGATAGATTGTAGCAATCTTAATGTGTTTCTTTCGATTGGTTGATGAAATTTGCATTTTGGCGTGGTTTGAACTCATGACTGCAGAACTCTTGCCTGGGGTTAAAGATGAAGATGATGGAGTGGTGAAATCTAAATTAATAAATGGTGAACCTCAAACACTCACTCACTAATACTGGGACCACTGCTTACTCTTCTGATAGACAGTTCGTATATACAAACTTCAAACAAATTTCTTTTTTTGTCCTTCTACCAAATCTTTCTAGCTAAAAAAAAAGCGCGTAGGGATGGAGAAAACAATGGATTCGGTTGGGCCCTCCCAGATTACCACCTTCTGCCAACGGTCCTAGACCAACTATCTGCACGGTTACATTAATCTCAAGTTTTAACACCTGCTAAATGATGTTTTGCATCTCCCGAGGAATGACTGACAATAACAAAGTGTCTTCGACTTTTGTTCCTAGCTTAACACTGAACAAATGTGCACTGCAACACTTTAGCCTGAAACTATTATGCAAATTTTGATAGGTATATTTCGACTTTATCAAGCAAGAAGAGACAATGGTGCAAACCTCTTAGCTATGGTTGTACACTTTAAACAAATAATAATTAATACTCGTTTATTTGATTTAGTTAGGAAACCTCCGTCCTATGATCTCCTTTTCTCGTTTTTTTTTTTCAAATGAAATTTAAAAAAAAAATTGTGACATCACAACTCGTGCAAACGTGATACAGTTCTCCATATTGCATATTCATGAAATACAACCAAATAACTTGGAGTGCACTATCATGAACAACAATTGGATCGAACGTCATACATTAATGATTTCTATTTTTCACAGATGAATTTTAGTATCTCCCATAGACATTTGAAAATTATTGAAATTACAAACTAACTGAATTCTCTTGAAAATTAACGATATGGATAATTTTAAAAAAAATTATGTTTTAATCAAAGGAGCGAATTAAGCATCTATCAATATTTCATTAATGCACATCCTCTTACTCGTATTACTAATGTATACTAAATAAAACTAATACTTGTAGCCACAAATATTCTAGGTATTGCGATCTTAAGACAATAGAGTTGTTTTCTTAATTACAAATAATAGAAATATATAATATAACAAAAACAAAGAATGAACACGCTTTCTTTGTTATTGTTGCTTAGCTTCTTTAAATCCACATGTTTGTCTCAGAGGTAAACTGATTTGGCTTCGCTTTATTTATTTTACCCTTTCACAGGACAGGTTACAGGCTTCTAACCAAACAGATGCAGGTCTGGAGAAGAGAAGCAGTTCTTTCGTAAAGTAAGTGTTGTGACCGGCTATTAGGGTATGGCGGCGCGGAAATTGAAGACGCGAGCTTCTGGACCTGTCTCCGTCTCTCTCAGTGTGTGTGTGTGTGTCATTGCCATTAGCTCAAGTCATTATTTAAATTCAAGCCGTAAAAACAAATCAGTATAAATCTCAGATCTACTAAACACGCCAAATTTCGCTATCCCGGTAGCCAATACTATACAGGATTTCTCTTCTCACTATACCCCGGGTAGAGTTTTTGAAGTGATCGAGTCAGCTTTTCGCCTAAAACCAGCCCCACTTTAAAAAGATACCTCATAAAAACTGGGAAATTTAGAACTGATTGGGCATGGAAAAAAACAAGATCCCCCCCGACTGATATCTCGTAAATTAACTAGAGGCGACTAATTTAAAAATAATACCGTGAAAGGGGAGGGATTTCCTGGTCAATGGAGGATCAAAAACAAACAAGATAATGATGAAAAATAAATGAATAGGTTTATGGTACTTAAAAGCTTAGCCGAATTATCATTCAACAACATTCCAGGTGATTTAATTGGATTCCTTGGCGATTAATGCAGTGATGTGAGCTCTTAAGCGATTTCTGGATGATCGTGCATCCCTCTTGGCGGTCTCCATATTAATAGTCTATGACAGATGCGCTCCTGAAAAAAAAATATATATATATATAATCAATGATACGTTTATCGCCTTGCAAAGCCAGAGCTTTCACAGGAAAGCGCCTTTCACGTCAAACCGGGGAGACCGCCGACACATCGTCCAGGTGTTGCCGCCGACCTGACTGATTTTCTCCACGACGGCCGTACGTCTCCTTCTCCCTGATAAGGTGTGGTTACAGACTGTCGGCTGCAAGTCGGACGACATTCGGAAATTTTCAAAAGTGGGAAGAGAAACAGGTATCCCTCGCGATGTTGTAAGTTAAAAAAAAAAACATAACTTGTCTGCTTACTAAGCCAACCGAACTCGGATGCCATATGTCGGTTTGCATACTTTTGTGACTGATTGTAGTTTCTCCTCACCGTCACATCTCCCACGCACCGCATCAATGTCAGAATTCACTTCGCTGAGAATAATTTTTTTAAAGAAAAACTAAACAGATTTTTGCATTCGCACGTGAGTGGGGTGGGGACAGTAATGACTTACAGTCGTAACCGTGTGACTCGCATCACCCCGTAAAATTATAATTTTGCTTGGTAAAGTCGAATTAGGTGTGCTGCATTTGCATAATAATATTATGTTAAAGCATTTGAAGTTCGTGTTGTTTTGTAGTTTCACGTGTACTCATTGGTGAAATATACCAAAACCGAAAGAAACGTGACGATCTAATATGCAAATGCGTATGTGATTTGCCGAGATCAGGTAAAACGACAGGTGCGAGTCGGTACTGAGAAGCGGACATTCAGGAATGATCGTGGGTTTTTAGTGGCGGTGTCGGGCTATGAAAATGATTTGAGGCCGGATTCGGTAACTTTCATTTCTAGGGTGATGCGATGTTTTTGGCATGACTGTATGTTGTTAAACTTACCTCACCGCCAACCTTCTAGTTATCGCGTATATATATTTCGACTTTGCTCTTCGATGTCTCTTCTCGAAGTACTGATAAGAAGTAACGCTTATAAGTAAATGTTCAACTAATACCTTATCGTTAGTGTAGATCTCGAGTAATTCCAAGGGTCCGACCGCCGCTCCCGGTATCCCGAGCGGCTGTTGACATAACTCGTTGTCTGGTAAGTTTTATCGAGCACTGGACAGGTGTTACGTGGCGACGAACGGAGAAATGACAGAGGGGCGGGGAGGAAGTCGCCTGGCGCCACTTGTACAGCAAATAAGATTACAGTTACTTACTCCTGGTTGAAAAAAATAAACACAAGCCATCACGATGTTAGAATAGGCGTTAATGACATCAGAGGGGGAAAAAATGAATGTGGCGTTATAGAAAGGTAAATTTCTGTCTCAGAATGTCTGTCCCCCCCTACTCCAAGTCGTACCGTCCCAGATCCTCCACTTAAGGCTGCCTCTGTCTTTTCTGAAGGATCTGATTCACGCATATAAATCTCATTATGAAAATGGATATTGAAAAATGTTTAGAAAACATTTGCTCGGAAGAATAATGTTATTGGGGGGGAATTCACTGATGCTTTCGCGAAGACTAACGGTATTTTTTTTTCTTTTTTCTCTAAGACTTTTGGAGCGGAATGTATGAAGATAGACGAGTTCTTTGGCACTAGTAGCAGACAACTTAACACCTGCCTTTTGCATCTCTAGCTTTCTTTTTTTTATTAGCTTCTTTTGGATTAATTTATTTAACTAAATGTTTCTCCCATCAGAACTAATATCACGTTCTCCGATCTTGTCGCAGAGTTTCCTTATATATTACTCGCGTTGACTGTTTATTGCCGTATTGTACTATATAAAATAGACTAGTGTCGTCGCCACGTAGACAGGTTTATAGCTAGATTTTCCAACCTGTCATTCACGTTAGCTAATCGCCTTCCTCCGCTGGTCGGTCGGTGAAGGTTCGCGGGATGTTGTAAATAGCATCATAAAAATCGTCAAAATGCATAGTCATCCGTTCTGTTTTTTCTCCCGACACTTATCACGCGAGTCAAGTAGAAATACAGACGATAGGTACCTTTTTTTTAAAAAAAAATCTACCTGGATCCAATAAACGCGAGTTCCGCAGTAAATGACTTTGTTGTTTTCGTTCCTTTCTCTCTCTCTCCAAATGAGAGAACCTGAGACGACCAGAGTTATGGACACTCCATCAATGCTGACGGTTTACCTGACAGGTATTTTGCTATACACTCTAAAACCCGTCTTATGCTGCCGATTTCCCGCAGGAAGTTCGGTACGGATTTTGCAATTAAAAGACACTAAATACATAAATTTAATTTATATTTTGTAAAATAAAAAAAAAATTCTTTAATTAAAGCTGCAGGATTTATTTGTTTTTACTTCGAAATTTCTATACTAAAATGTGGAGAAAATTACCGTTAATAAAAATATCCCGTTTCTACATATTTCTACTAAACGCGATAGAACGAGACCGCGTTTGTCGTGAATAATTATTTTAATGACTGTATTACTTTCAGAACATGATTCAGCAGACGCGAGACAGACTTAGGAGGTTGTCAGTGGCGACACCGGAAGTGGATTCGCGCCCAGCAGCCGTGATGTCTGCTGCTGCTGAGGAAACATGAACTCTCGACGAATTATTGCTTCCACGCGTTTAGCTTCTCGGTGGCCGGACATCCACGAACAAAACCAGCACCATCAGCAGCAATAAAATAAACAAAATTCAGAATTAATACTGAACAACAACTCGCGTACTTTGGGCGAGTAAGCACCAGTATACAGTCGACCCCCGCGTAATCGCGGTTCGGCATTCGCGGCCCCGGTTATTCGCGGAATATTCCTTAGAACCTAACTAATAATTGTTCGTGGAAACCCCCGCATATTCGCGGAATCAAAAATATCTTCCGCTATTTTTTTATGACTTTTTTCGTGGCAATATATATTTTTTCACGCTTTTTAACGCTAAATTATTAATAACAATATAATTTACTAATTTTGTAATACAAATACTAACGTAAATTCAGCAAAATATCAATATGAAATAAACGCTATTGGCTGGAGGTTTAGAAGTAGCCAATCCGAGAGCGTTATTCATTTCTCCTCGCTGCTGATTGGCTGCTGCCCACGAGGCGCTGTCTCAGGCAAATGCAGCCCCGCATCATCCCAATTTGCCGCGTGTAGCTATCTCTAGTGTTGTTTTTTATTAAATTATATATTTACTTATATATTACGTTATATTTTGACGTTTATAGGCATTTTTATGGACCACGTCCAATATTCGCGGTTTTTCACTCTTCGCGGGTGCTCAAGGGACGTAACCCCCGCGAATACCGGGGGACAACTGTAGTCCATCTTCACATTACATCTACTTGGCATTTTGCGGAGAAGGCGGTTTGCTTGACGTTTACTGAACATTTGGTGCCAAAAAAGAAAACAAAAACTTTACAGGACTTTCCACGTTTATTGATGATGAAGGGATGTTGAAGACGTGTAAGACTTCAAAGACGCGATGTCTTGCGTAGCCGATGTCAGCTATATTTTAATTATAGAGAAATCTGTGTCAGAGATCTACGGATTTAACCCCCCCAACTGGAATGTGTGGTTGCTTAAACACTTCGTGGTGAAGGCCAACTCACTGATCTCGTATAAACGTGCCTTGTATTTGCAGAATAAACAATATAGAAGTGCAATGCGATTTAAAACTAAGATGCATTTTAGAATAATCTTTCGGGAAAATAAAATGAACATTTTCAACGACTGTTACTCGACTTATTAGTCTGATACATTTTTTAAAAAAGAAATCAATACATTAAAACAGTATTTTCTTAAAACTAATTCCAACCTTATTTCCAACATTACGAAATTTCAACAAAATAAAATTAAATCAAAACTTCAGTTTAATTAAGAGAATAACTGGCTTGGTAGTAGACATACCTCAGACACTTCGATCGCAGCATTTGGGGGGAAAAAACCAACAGTTTTAGCCTGGAGCGTATTGCAAATAAAAGGGGTTTTGTTAGGGTGTTTTAAATTCTTATTCAGGTGGTGGTTTTTGTCGAAGAGCGTCGTACCCCATAGAATTCGAAAAGCATGAAACCGAAGAGACACTGGAGAACAACGGGATTTCACTGAATGCAGGTGCGACAAGCTTTGAAATGCTAACCGTTCTGTATCAAGGATCCAGCGGGCCGAAGATGGAGTAGCATCTTCCGTCAGATCACTGGAAGAGTGATTCTGCCGTCCTTTTTCCGTATTGGATATTCGTGGTTTGTATTTCGATGTTAGAAAGAAAGTGGATTCCATGCAAAAAAAAAAAAACAACAAGGATCGCCGGGAGAGATCGTGCGTGCGAATTTCTCGAGCGGAGCCTGTAGCTGCGTCGGAGAAAGACGAACCGGGAATACAGAAAATCGAGAGGTTTCAAAAAAAAAAAAAAAAAACACCCTTAAATAGGTGTATAAGTGCGATCGATAGAGGTGAATTAATAATCCATCAGGCAGCTGCGGAAACAATTTTTCCCTCAAGTCGAAAATGTCTTCATGTGTGCGCGCGCGTGTGAGAGAGAGAGATACGACGTCAACACAGAGAGAGAGATGGAGTACGTACACACGACCGAATAAGGTCAAACAATGTATTACAGGTAACAGGAATGGTTGCCGGCGTGGGTTGTGGGGGTGCACAGTAAAGTTTTATCACTGAAGATGCCGAAAATAAGTTCGAGCTGTCAAGGAAATTATTCTTCACCTAAATGTGGAGCCTGAATATGGATTGGAAGAGCCGGATGTGCGTCGCACCTTCTCTTGTCGTGGCCGGTGTTACTCCCCGTGCTGCGCAATCCCCGGGTTATGTACTCTCCACGAAAGGTGGGATGTACCTAACATTTTTGCTACTTAATTTCTCTGTTTCTTAAATAAAGCCACTGGGGTATTTTATGCCAAAAAACCGGAGCGATTAGCATGGCTAATATTGCGTAAGATTAAAACCCTAACTAACCTCCTCAGCTTTGCTGCGTGAGCAGAGATGCCTACATAATACAGGTGCGTGCATAATCGATGGTCTTTTAAAGAAAATAATATTTTTTTTTTATTTTTCTGGAAGAATTGCGGCGGTGACAGCTTTAAAGAAGCGCGCGACGCCTGTCTGTACTCTGGCCCTCACCTAGGTAACTAATCCATAACCCCCTCATCTTTCTGAATGAGACATCTGACTAAGCGACACGATTAATTTCTCCTCGTGAGAGCCTCAGACTTCCCCTACGCAATCCCACGGCCACGACGCACGGGATGTTGTTTTAAACTTACCGGGAATTCCCTTGAAATTCGGCCAACAGGTAAGTTACGTTTTTCCTGCTTGTGTAGTAAATTAGGTGACTGTTTGTTGGATGTCGCTCCTCTTCCTATTTTTTTAAAGAAGGCGGTGTCGCCTTAATAACGGAAGGCCGGGATTAAAACATTTTAAATCCTCACAACACCGCGGCCCTTACTTAAGACGGACGTTTCTGTAGGCAACGCGCGCGGTGTGTCGTCGTCATCCACAGATCACTCGGCTCGGTCGCGCACTGCCCGTCTAACTCCTCACACGTGATTTAGAACGTCCCGTTTAGACGCACCAGGGTTGCTTGAACACAACTGACTTATAAACGGTTGATACCCTTCCACCTGTTTCATTTACTCCGTTAAATCAGCACTTCTCCCTCCCTCCCAAACCAAAGAAGTAAATGCGAACTTGGCATACACGGTGCCATCCTTCAAATGTTTAAAACCGTTTTAAAAACAAAAAAAAAAATTAGTTCGTCATGTGACTTGTTTGTTTTTTTTTTCTAGTTCGCAAATATTTTCTCCTTTTCGAAAAGGTAAGTGCCCGTGATGAGCATTCCCGCTTCAGTACCGTCCATGTGAAAACCCGTCCAGGTGTGTCTTACTTTGTACACTGCTACCTGAATCAGAGATGGCCAGCGTGTCGCCATTTTAAAAAGGAAAAAAAAAAAAAAGAAACTCGTTCAGGTGTTAAACAGAATAATATGCCGTGTGAACAATACAGCGTCTTAATACGCTTCTGTGACACGAAACGAACAGTCGACATTCCATACCAACCTCTTCGCTGTATCTAATTGATAAACAGAAATACTTTACCTGTGTGTGTGTGTATTAAACTCGTAGGAGCCTCCCGCCCGTTCTGGCTCACCTGCTGGTTTCCACCAGTACAACCAGCTATAGCCTGACAGCGCTGACGAACGAATGAAATATGAGTTCCTGTCGTAGGTATTTCCTGGTCTCCCTAAATTAGTTTTCAGCTGGCTGTTAGCCGAACACGATAGCGTTCTTTATCCTGCAGAATCGACCTCCGTTATATTGACTTGTTTAAATTCAATACGTCCTGAAAAGTACGCATAAGGGCTCTAACGGCGTGGCTCTTGGTATTCAGTATTACCTGATTAATCTAAGGTAGGCTATGTCTGTAGGCTGTCAATGTTGCTATCGCGCCACCGAAAAAGATAACCGCTTTTAATCGTAAATTAAATATACATGAAAGCGCTGTGAGTGTGCTAAGAAAAAACACACAACTGAAGAGGTGCATAATTAGGGAGGAAGGAGAGAGAGAGGGGGAGAGAAACTATAATTAATCCTGCTGTCATTGTTTATCTGACAATTTGGTCGCAGGGTGAAGGTCTGTGCATTAGTCAGCAGTGCCTAGCCTGGGGTGGCGGACTGGGATTGATAACCGATTGGCCGACCTAAAAATACTACGGAGACGAGGATGGGGTTAGGGTTAGGGAATGTATCTTTATCCCTCGCCGTGGTTACTGCTTTAGTCTGCTCAGTCGCGTTCCGTGTGTGTTTCAGAAAGGTACAGTCAAGCACGTGCTGTTACCACTCCCATTTTGGGAGGGGGGGGCGCACTACGCTGAGCGCAGACAGCGAGGTGGGTGATGTAGTCAAACAGCGACAGCAACAAACCCCGCTGTGGTGAAAAGGAGACACTGTTGTTGGTCGCGAACATCGCCATTCTTACAGTCGCCGGGTGGAAGCCAGACAGACTCCCGCCGCCTAGCGCTGCTGTCGTGGCTACGTTTCGATATCCGATGGTCCGGTCCGGTCCGGTCCGGTCGCCCAGCCAGCGTGGTGCAGGTTTCACTGGCTCTTCTTATTTACCCGTCTCCCCTAACTCGGGTTGTGGTCGGTACTGCGCTCGGGCACGGTCCTGCGACCGCCTCAGACCGGACGTGACGCGTTCCGCTGCTGGACCCAGCAGCAAGAACCGTGGAGAGGGGGGGGGGAGCGGTTAGGGGCAGAATTATGCCCGAATTACAACCCCATGCTTCCAGTAGATGTCGTCAGCTCCGAACCTTCAGTCAGAGCGCAGATCGAGACAATCGAAGATCAAAGACGTGGGAGCGAGCGAGCGAGCAAGTGATTAAAGGGCTCCAGAGGTTGGACGGGTCCTTGTTAAATGAAATCACTTAAAAACATCAAACCGACGGTTGTCCTTGTGGCGGAGAGCCGAGTAGTCTCCACCTGACCGCTGACCAAAGTCGCTCGACTTCTTCTTTCAACGTACATATTTCCAAGTGGATCCGCCTGCTGCTTTGCGCACTCTTCTATTACTGACGAAGTGCGCCTCAGAGCTGGGGGGGGGGGGGGAATGGGGATCGGCCCCGATTTACCGCGAGAAAATTTTTTTAAAAAAATCGAAATATATCTTTTTGTTTTCCAGTTCAGGCGACCGAAGGGACGGCGATCGTCAGGGATACGCCCCTTTTAAAGGGGGTCAGCAGACGCGAGTCGGTCTAATGGTCGTCTCTCCGTCACACCTGTTATGCTCGGGTACTCTGGACAACTGTTTGCTCTTGGCCAGCTTTGCACACCTGTGCAACTTCCGGGTAAAGAAAGAAAAAGTAATGTCTGTTCGGGTAGGCTTGGCAGGTAACTATCAAGAAAAATTAATTGCATTCAGTCCGGTTTTCTTTACGCTAAAGGAGAAGATGTGGCACGAGGAAGAAGAAAAGGGGTTCTTTAATAAATCGGAGTTTCTGTGAAAATCTTAGAAAATTTAATTAACCAGGTAGCCAATGACCTCCTCGACGAGAAGAATCAGCCTCCCCATAAATCTGATCTGCTGGAAACAATTCCAAATTTAATATAAAGCTATTTCCGATTGTTCTTATACTCGTATTTACCAAAAACGAAATTGTCATAAAGTATTATTATTATTCACCTGTACACCTAGCTAACCCTAGCCCTGATCTCGTGAAATCCCACTGTGTGGTAAGTAAGCGTGGTACAGAGTATCCTCAGAATGGCGAGACTACCAACGCCTTTCAGATCTCCTGGATGCCGGAGTATTGGCCAATAAATCAAACTTCCAACAGTTTCAAAACAAACAACGTATTTTCAATGTTTCAAAAGCTCCACAAGTTTCCCTGTTGCTTCAGTTTTAGTTAGTATTTGTCTTGAACTCGTGGTAATTTCATGGAAACAATTATACGAGACAAATGTTTATATCCGAACAACATCTTTAAAAGTCAAAACTACAATAATGGCTGCCAAGACTATCGGATTTATAATCCTCGCTCATGTTAACACCCTCAAAATATTTTGTTTGGGCTTTCAGCCGGACTGCCAACACGATTTTTGCAGATGCCATTGCGAGATAATAAATCGGTCGGGGCAAATCTCCACCAATGAGAGCAAGGTACAAAGGAATATTTGCAACTGGATGTCTTTGTCGGGGGTAAGGTTTTACTGAAATAGCGAAAAAGTGGAATAAAGCAGCGTTCCCGGCTGGTTCTTGCTGTTGTGTTTCGTCCCAGTTCTTTCCTTCTGCCTGGGGTATGACCTGGGCTAACAACAGGTGATAAGCTTCAGCGAGGACAACTACAAATTAGGCTGGGTGGCGTTTCTTTTAGAACTTGTTGTGTTGGCGTCAGCTTGGAATTGATATCTAATCTGATTTTTCAAGGTTGGGATATATCCACTGAACTCAGCTACCTTCCTCGCGTTTCCAGCAGAGACACCGAACGACCTGATTATAAATAGCATCGATCTCCTTGCTTCCTACTCAAGAAACTAAAAGTTACCAAATAGAAAAAAAAACAACAACTCATATTACGCTTATTCCTGACATGATTTATTTATGATTAACTAGGCTCGATGCAGATACCGTCATATGTTCATGATTTGTGCGAGGCTGGTAGACCAATTTTTTAATGGAAAAACATTGAAGGAGATAAGTAAAATTCGTTAAGTTTATTATTGCCAACTTTATATTTGATTCCATTAATATTTCTTTAAAATTTTTAAAAGTATAAATAAATAAATCTACAGCTGAACAGTTTTCATAAATATCTGACATGAAGGTGGAGGATAATTATGGATGTGCAGTCATTTCACCTGCTCCTATCAACTCAAGAATACAGGTGTGCGTCAAGACTACCTATCGATGTTTACCGTCAACTTTTTTTGATGTCTTAGTTGTCATCCTTCACTACAAAGTAACCTATTCTTGCTTACTGAGCTGAGCTTCAACTTAGTTCATCCAAACCGATCTGAATACGTCTTGATATCTGTATGTGAAGCTACGAAATTTGCTTCTATTGTAAGATCAAAACAAATAACAACAGCAACAACCAGATGGCATATGATAACGACGATAAACTGGGATAGTTGAGCACAGAGAGAAAGGGAGAAAATCCGCAAACAGATGGTAACTCGTAAGGTCTGCTTCGTAACACCATTAAAAGATACACCCTCACCTTTTTTCATAGACTGATGGCAGGTAAACCTGCACACTATACCTTGCCATCATGTTCCATCCCCAAGTCCTGGCACATTCATAATCCAAGAAAGAACAGGGGAAAACAGTAGTCACGTGGTGGTCTCCCAAAATCTTTCTTACCGAAAACCTCCACCTGGAACTCGTATCACTTTAGATGTGGGCGTAAACCGGAGTACTCGGGAAAAACCCGCGGTGACGAAGAGGTAGAAGAAACCGGGCTGGACTCGAGTGGGCATCGAACTGGAGCCTCTGACCTTAGCATGCTAATGCATTAACCACCGAACGACCACTGAGCTGCCCATGCGGTATTCCATACTCGGGTAAAAAAAAGTGTTTGTTATAGCTGCAGCTATAAACCCTATCTCTTCTTGGTACTGGACAAAGTAAGAACCCCAGGTTTTACTTACCTGAACTCACTTTTCTTAACCCTGACATTAAAGGGCAGAAAAATAAATTAGCAGACAAACTGAACGTGCACGGCGATAATAAATGGAGGCGTTCATTTCTCTTTATTATGACTTTAAAAAAAAAAAAAACAACTCTTTCTTCGTCGGGGCGCGTTTCTGGCTTAGCTGGTTAGAACGGAACACCGGGGATTGGCTCTATTTCTTTCATCCTCAGCAGTAGCTATGGACGCTCAGTTGCACTCATCCCTCCCCCGTGATTTGCAACTCGCGACGACGGATATAGCGGTTACCTGGCAACGGTCGCTAGGTGGCGATGACGCACGACGAGTTATGCATATCAACGCTAGTCTACGGCCCCTTTATTATAGTAGTTATAAGACAGCCCAGGGCTAGACTTTGCTGAACAAAGGATGGTCGTCGGTGACATAAAGACAGCCAGTGAGCTGTTGAGGAGGAGGAGGAGGAAGTCTCGCCACGTACTTCAACATTCTCAGATAACACAGCTACCACATCAAATAGGGAAGTTCGTGCTCCTTTACGACAGCAGCAGTTAACCAATCGATGACGCGGGTCCTTCTCGAAACTTAAGGCGACTGCTTATCGAATCTAAATCTCTCTTCATCATCATCATTTTTTTTTTTTTAATTTGCCTTCAAATTCGGAAGTAAGTGCCCTCCCACCGATACAACGCAACGGAAACTCACGGCTAGGTTCCGATCATCGCCGAATGCTTCCGGACATTACAGATCGTAGCTGGGTGAGGGGGTGGGAGAGAGAGAGATCAAAACTATCTATCGGCAGTTTCGATTAGACGGGGCATTAAATCTGCACGGGTCGATCGAGTGTAATTCTACTTTAAATCTGCACGGGCAAACGGGTCGACACGCACTTCGGGTCACCGGTTGGAGGTCCGTTGAATGGCCAATCATTATCTCGCTACGTTCTTTCTTCCGGTGCCGAGTGACGCCCGTGGCATCATTTCCTCCAAGAGTCCACGTGCTTAAAGGGTTAAAAAACAAAAAAACAAACAGTTTGGTGCAGTGCCAGGTGAAGCTTATCTAGGTCTAACCGTCGAATATCGACAGCAAGATAACAAAGGTGAAGCGACGAGCAGCACACCTAGGATATGACGTCATCGGGCACCGAGTTGGCACTTACCGTGGTAGTGTTGGTCGGTCTCTCCCAACAGGTCCTTTGACTGCAGCGACAAAAAATCGATTTTAAAAGCAGAATTTCCAGTTCTGTTCCCCCGTCGCATCCACGATGGAACCGCAGATGGCTGGATTCTTGGACTTAGATTATATCTACCCGACGAAGCTCGAACGACTTGTGGACATTAATCAACTCGCTCATTTATTTTATCTTTTGTGCGAAAACGCCGGCGAAGTTCGAAAAGGTCGCTCGCGGCCTGACGTCATCTTCACCGAGATTGGTGGCTTACCGTGTGCGCGCGCGTGCAAGCACCTTGCAGATAGATAACAGAGGGCAACAAAACGTCAGCAGGGCATTAAACCAGATATGTTCCATCACCGCAATAAGGAAGTGATACGCTCTCGTTACTGGCGATGACGACAGTAAAAATGATACGGAACAGTAACAGAAGCCCTTTGTGAGGGTGAATTCGCAGGGAACACGGAATTTTAATTACAAATAAACGACGTCCTTGACGAAAAAAAAAAAAAAAAAGAAGAGAAGTTTGAAAGTCGACTACTTGAGAATTGCTTACGACTATAAAACCCGCATTTTAAAATAAGATTACAAGTTGGGGGGGACTCCGGTACATCGAAGTACACTCGTAAACTGTACATATTGAAGAAGGGTTCAAATATCCACCCTTGTAAAAGGCCTTATACGTTCCGAAAACTCTGAGAGGAGTATTAGAAAGTTCGATTCATCAAAACACTGAAACAATTCAGTAAACAAAGAAAAGAAATACTACAGATTAATCTCAACTTCTACCTTTAAACAGTCGTTGCCTGTTCTCATGGGTCGGTAAGTACAGTGATGTGGATCGGGATCAATATAAACTGTGCCTCTAACTGAAATGTATTTTGGCCAATCTTAGGCTGTACAGTAAGTAAGTAATAACCTAACATAACATTATCTTGGTATAAAACTAGAAAAACTGTATTGGATCTTTTATTTTAAAATTACTGGCAAGAAATAAGTCTTTATTTATTTATTTTTTTTAGTAGTTTTTTTTTTCCCATGTAATAAAACATTAAATACGTTAACATTTCGAATCAGTAAGATTAATTTGTATTAATAAAGGGAAATTACTCTAGTTTGCTTACTGATGCATTTACCTCCCATATCTTTGAAACGGTTGACTGCCACTCGATGCTGCAGTACTCCAAGCCAAGCTGGAGTCCGACCCAGTCATTTTGATAATGTGTCAGTCAGGCCCCTCCCTCTTTTACGCGCATTTTCTCACGTTATCTATCTCCTGCGGAATCTTGCACCTTTCCTCCAGTACTGCAGATCACCTAGTGTTTATAATTCTTTTGCAGTCTTTTCCTGCTGAATTTTTTGCAAAAAAAAACAAAAACTCCAATATCTAGATATTTTTTTGCTTTTAATATTTAGATTTAGAATTTAGTTCTGTTTTTCTTTTTAGCTTCATCCAGTAAAAAAATCACCTAAAATTAAATGCATCATACCTCCCACTCTACCTATTTTCCATTGCATCCTCCATGAACAGGTATGCACTTATCCCACTTACTCAGAGTCCTCCGAACACAGCCAGTAAAAGAAGTTATCACCGATTTATCAGCATGAAGTCGTTTGGTACCACGTCTGGGCTGTAAGAGGGTGTGTTCTACGGCCCACGCAAGATGTCATGCCAGCTGTAAAGTTTGGCACATGGGAGGGAGAGTTAACCTATAACTTGAAGACCCTTTGCTGATCAGACTCTGGCATTTTTTTTTTTTTTTTCCAGAATGTCAACAAAAGGTCTGCATCTGATGTCACTAAACCCTGATTCTGGGTTATTGGCCACTACCTTGAACTTATTTAGGGCATGACACCACTGTGTGCTGGGGTGCCTTGACAGGAGTGTAGTAGTAGTAGATGAAAGCCTCATCCCACACAATTATCCTGCTTACAAAATCATTTCCTTTAGCGTTATAACTACATAATCTCAGTATAGACGGTTACATGTGCATGCTTTAAAAAAAAAAAAAAACTGTTTTGAAACTACATTTTATGGAAACCAAGATGCTGGTGTAGCATTTTTCTTCTCATGCTTCCAAAAACTAATGAATAATTTTTTTAGCAAGATCTCATACTCCTAAGTTATAGTAGAGATGCAGGCATCCACTGTGTCATTGTTTGCAGGCTTGACGCTAGTCTTTCCCCAGAATGTTTTTTTATTATTCACACTGTTACCCTGGGTGTATGCAATTTCCCATGTAGGATGTTAATGCTGAACTAGGCACAATCATTCCCCCTCCACTCCAGCACTTGCCGGACAGAAAAAAACTACAGAGAAATTTGTGAAATGTTAGCAGGCTGCTTCATACTTCATGTATCATGCTAACCACTACAGACTGCAAAAATTATTATTTAAAAGAAACAAGTAAAACAGAAGTCTCATAAAGATTACTCAAGACCAAACATAAACAAAAACAACCAACATACTGTTAATTATGACCATTCTAACAGCAGTAATATCTTCTAAAATAGAGAGACTGTATTACAGTTGTGTAGACTGCGGCAAAAATTTGTTTTCATCACAAATATTTATTTACACTGTTGCAGTGCTTGAATCGTTAAATTCTCCATCTGTAGCTATAACCTGAAATATAAGATAATGTACACTTTAATTAAGAAACAGAGAGATAGGAAAAAATTAAGAACTAATATATTGTACATTCCACTTTTAAAATTTGATGGATTTATTTGCATCAAAAATAATTTACCAGTACAAAATGAAATACAGTATTAGACTTGAACAAGTACTTGGCAATGTTTTTTTTATTTCGAAAAGCAAAATACTTTGGAAGAAAACATGAATTTTAATTTGTAAAAATTAAAATTAAAAAAAGACAAAAAACAATGGCAGAACCTGAAAGCAAAGGGAAATATGGTTCTGTTAAAAGTTAACAGAACCATATCATAAATGGAAAAAAGAAATATATTTATTAAATAGAGATTTAATATTTTCAAAAAAGTTTCCACAATATGCAATATAGAGTTAATTTCTGTCACTTGTGTGTGTGAAAAAGCAAAATATTGAGATGGAGAAGATCTCTTGTTGGTCAAATTATGATTTCATAGAGAAATAGTTCTTTACTGTAATCAGGTGTGCCCAATGACATCTGTACATTTATTGGGGAAAATCGTGTCAAAGATTTAAATTGGCTTTATGAGCGCAGAACAAAAAGCAAGGGTATCAGTGTTTCATGAATATTGAAGCCTAAGAAACCTGGGCAAAAACAGCAGTGAAAAACTGCCAAAGTTGAGAACTATTGATTTCCATTAATATTGGCAGTGATATTTTAAGAAGTTAAGAGAAATGTTGCCAAAATGTTTTCTTCGATTAGCTTATTTCAAACTGATTAGAAAACAATTTTCTTTAAGTTCACAAAAGTAATTGTAAATTAACACTGAAAAGAGGGAGACAGGGGTGTGGCTGGTTGCCCTTTGTGCCAGTGTTGGCATGCAGGTTAGAAGAGCCATTCCTGATCTCATTGTCATTTATAGAATGGATTTCCACGACAACCATTGTCATATTCCACAGCCACAAGTAATGCATGATATCTTTTCGCCATACAGCTGGACAACATTGAGTGTTAATATTAGTTCTCCTGAGCCACTGGAAAATCTTTTGTGACAACACTTTTGTAAATACACAATGAACTACCTGAATTAATGACAGGTTCACGTGACATCACCTGCCAACTTCCTGATTGAGTAAATATCAAAAGTTTGTGGCAAAGCATTTTACTACCACACTATTTGTAGTGCATAAAATTTACTAAAGTTTTCAAAGAAATATAAAATTTGTATAACAAAGACAAAAGGATTTTGTTAATTTATCAATTTAAAATGTTGCTTTTTTGATGCACTTGGGATGCTTATCACTACTGTTATTTCCTCTTCCAGGTACAAATCGTTTACACACTATACCCCGATGTAATGAACCCATGGAATTTGTTATTGAAAAACATGTTATCAACTTTGAAAATATGCACAGTCACCGAGACGAGGGCTAACAGCAGAAAACTCATTAAGTACAAGACTCACCCATCAAGGAACATACGGAAGCTTGGAGATATGTTGCTGCGTCATCCACCACCGCCCAGTCGGTTACTGCCACGCATGGCTGAGTAACATGCCACACATCGCCAGAATGCAGGGACGCAGACTCCTGAAGTATTCAACACAACGTGACGAAATCGCCACAACCGTCGGTGGTTCTGTAAACTGTGTGCGCTTCTCCTGGCATCCTGATATTTCAAGCGTGGCGACCATGGGCGTTATAGGGTTAAATTTAATTGAGTGCGTATAAGATTATTTTATTTTATCTTTTATTTTTTTTATTTGATAAAAGAAAGAGGTGGGGGAATTATTGCAAGCATAATGCATAGCAGCTGAAATCAGTGTTTCTTCTCCCAGATTTTTGTTTGTTTTTTTTTTTTAAATAAAAGAGAGTTATCTGCCCGTTGTAATGAAAGCATGCTAAAGTTCCTCCATCGTCTGCAATAATGGTTCATTCCTATGGCCAGAAAGGACCCATGCGAGGATATAAGACTGGCCGTCGCATCAGTCTTCTCCTAGAGATGATCTACTGTTGGCATCTTTTATCTATACAGGAACGTATCTTATCACAATGGCAGCTTCTGGAACATGCCGGATACAAGAAAAGCTTGTGTGTGCCGGCGTGTCCGGAATATCTTCGATTGTTGCAGTGTTTAGTTCTCCACCATCCTGAATACATAAATAAACATCTAATTGCAGCAGCAGCAGCAGCAGCGAACCAGAATCGTAGCATCGACATCGCACGAGCCAGAGAAGCGTTCTAATAAAAACTGCTGAACCAAAAAAAAAAATATCATTGCAACACACCCCGGTTCGACCTGACCTGAAGCGAAGGGGTTAACTCTACTGATCCGGTGTGAAAACTCATCGCCTTGGTAAGTACTGTCGAGCACTGTTCCATAAAACGTATCCCTGGCGTGGCAAGTGATAATTCCTATGAGGAAATAATCGAGTAATTCGTGCGTAGAATGCGCCAGCATTTCTTTTTGCAGGGTGTTCTGTTGTCTTTTTTTCCCTTCCGATTTCCACGTGTTGCTTGAGTCAAGGAAAAGATGCTTTCAGTTTTAGAGAGCCTTGCCCCCGAGGTGATGTCGATCGCTTTCCCCCATTGGAGCCAAGTGTGTACACTAAGCGGTCTTGAGGGACAGTCGCTTCGAGCCAGCACCGGACAAGAGTTTGCGAGGCTCTCGGAAAAAAAATTGCAAGTACTAGAATTTTAAAAAATAATAATAATACTGAACACGTGGAATGTAGTACGTGACTGAGTACAGCAGGCTCACAGCACACCTCTAATACAACATCGGCTAAAAGGCTTATTCCACCGCACAAAGTAAAAACGACAAATGGCCTCCTTGAGAGCCTTTTCCCGTTTTAGCAAAGTCGTCGATAATCTCTTCAGAGTCTGAAGTCCGGGTAAAATCTGATTGAGCTGATAGAAGTGAGAGATTACATGATTTGTCTTGTGTGACAGTGGAGCGTATGTCAGCACCCTTCACGTGTTTGAGCACAGAGAAAGATCGGCCCCCCCCCTCAGTATTCGCCACAGATAAAGTCAGGTAAATCCGGAGAACTATGCCTGCGTCAGAAAATACTTCTGAAATGTTGCGTTCTCGTAGATGCCGCAACAACTTTAGAGGTGAGGTGACATCTTCGTTTACCTTAGAAATGTTGGCCATAAAAACTAAACAATTCATCAATCAGGTTTTCGTGTGAGTTCCTTAACAAAAGCCTGTGACAGTACACCAAAGTTTCCACAGAGTCGTCTGTACTCTTGTTTTAACAAAGAAGTTCTGCTATCAAAGAATCTAGAATCACTATTTATTCCATAATTCGACATTTTTCTTTTGGTAACGACTCAGCTTCGTCACCGATTTCCTCAAATAACCACTTCTTCTCGCGTGACCGATGTTGATCAGCTCAATAAGTATTAGTTTCCACCATGGTTTTTGTTTTGTCTTTAAACGCATGAAATTCGTCTCGCGAAGATTCGATGAAAGATAGCAGGCCACATAGTTCGATCTCTCTACTCTCTGTGGACTCTTGCTGGGTGCGTTAAACGGCTCTAAAATCGCGTCCCACACAACCCACGGGGGCGTCATTTCAGACTCTTCCATCCTCACGGATAAACTGGATGCTTCACTTGCTGTAGTTGATTATTGCCATCCGTCTCTTCGTGGAAGTTCAAGACGCTAAAGTACCCCATTCGATAGGGATTCTGCATTTTGACTAGCAATGACTATGAACTCTTTTCAAAGCACTTCCATGTTTTGTAGATTGATGTCATATGCAATAATCTTTTGATTGTAAAGTATCACCACCAGGGGGGGGTTACACGTCCGCGTTGCGCAGTTGCTGATCTCGACGTCATTCGAATGAAAAAAAAAATAGTCTGAATTACTTCCCTTTAACTGGTCTAATTGTTGAAAGTGCTTACGATGACACTCTGGTTTTAGTCTAGATTTATAGTTATCCCCAACAAATTATTATGCAAAACATTATTATTATTATTATTATTATTATTATTATTATTATTGTTGTTACCCTTTTCAATATATGTTTATCAAAGGAATACCGAATGGCTAGCTCCTATGGACCATTGGGGGCGGACACATCTGTCTCTTTTTACTACTAATCAGAAAAGTCCCGATTGGTGTTCAGGCCGCTTGTGCGCATGCGCGGACTTCTTATCTGAGGTACCAAGCATTTCTTGCACATTAACAGAAACAAGCAAAACAAAATGGAACATTCTTACGTTCGGAAGGTTCTCCGCTTGTAAATACAACGACTAACAGCAGCAACATTAGAATTTTTATTGTCATTTACACCGACTTTTCGTTCTTTGCATCACTTTTGGTTGTGTGCGGAGTCATGGCCGCCCTCTGAAGCGGAAATGGCCTTTCTAAGCAGCATGAATTTCAGAGGAATGTACGGACTGGTCCGGTTTTGGTCAAGGGCTGGTCCCCATTCCACATGTGGCTTTAACGTGTCTTTTAGAGGGAGATTGTTAATTCTGAAGTAAGCAACGAAATATATCATGGTTCCGAAGATCGCCACCAGAGGCAACGCAACGGCGATCCACCCGATTGCCTGCGCCCAGTCCTCGAAAATGTAACTGCCATATCTTGCTTTGGAATTATTCACCGCGGCCGCCAGCAGTATGAACACGATGGTGGCTGGTGTGATCGCGAACCAGTTGACTTTCCAGTAGTTGCTTGGCTCGAAACCGACCATCATCTCGACGTCTCTGCAGAACCGTGGAAAACCGTAAATGTACATGATGGCAACGAGCTCGGCCAGGCACACGATCATCAGACCGTAGCTTCCGCAGTACCAGTCCATAAGCGTGAGAACGTAGATGCCACCTCTGGTTACACACGGGATGCCTACGAAGAAAAACACACAGCAGCAAAATAAGGTGAGATAAACTTTACGATTGCGGAAGTAATTTGGAAATTCGTCCGAAATGGAGCTAATGACTGTTTCCATGAAGGTGAATTGAGTGTCTAGGCCTAATGTGACGATCATGAAGAAGAAAAGGAAACTCCACAAAGATGAAACGGGCATCTGGGCAAGTCCTTCCGGATACACAACGAAAACAAGCCCGGGCCCACCTGTGGCTACGTCGCTCACCGACCGATTGGTAGTTACCGACATAAATCCGAGGAAGGCAAATATAACAAAACCGGCAAAAATGCTGGTAATTGAGTTGAGCACGCCAATGACGAGGGCGTCCCTGTGACAGTTGTTGTTGAACTTGTTGTAGCTCGAAACGGTGATTAGGGAGCCGAATGCCGGGCCCAAGGAAAAAAAAATCTGAGTTGCGGCGTCAGACCATACTTTAAGGTCGGCTAGTCTCTTCCAGTCCGGGATCATGTAAAACCTGATTCCGTTCAAGTGACCGGGAAGAGTCACCCCGCGGATGAGAAGGACAAACAGCATCACGTAGGGGAACGTAGCAGTAAAGTAAACGACTTTTCCTGACGTCTTTATTCCTTTGATGAGGCAGAAGAAAACGACGATCCAGGTGAGGAGAAGACAGAAAACGAGCTTTACACTGACTGATCCGAGATCACCAATTCCGTCCGATTTCTCCAGGTGGAGAACTTGGTACGTCCAGTATTCGTTGGATGGCGTCTTCAATAAATGGTTGATGCTGCAGTGTTTCTGCAAGGTGTCGTTCTGAGTAATGTTGTAGGTCAGTTGACTGTAACTCAGATCCCATTTATCTAAAGTCTCGTTTACGCACGTCGCATTCAGCGAAAGGAACGAGGCTTTGAGCCGCTGACTTTCATTCATTCCCTTCAGATTTGGCCATTCGCTGATGCAAAACTCTGTGTTCCAAGCGTTGTTGCAGTTTCTCCACGGAAGACCGTCTTCTAGGCTAACAAACGACACCAGCATGTAATAAACAGAATACATAATAATGACATTGTAATAGATAAGAACCATTGTTGTGATAAGAATCATACCAAACCCAACCCCTTTAAAAAGCGGAACAACTTTCCAGATAGCCGTTGGTCCGAGCGAGGCAAACTGACCGAAGGATATCTCGAAGAAAAACAGGGGCATGCCCGCGATGGTTAACATAATTAGGTATGGAATTAGAAAAGCCCCTCCTCCATTTCGATAACAGAGATACGGAAATCTCCAAACGTTTCCTAATCCTACAGCGTAGCCAAGGCACGAAAGGATAAAATCCATTTTCGAATCCCATTGTCCTCGCTCAGCTTCCTGGATCCTGACATTTTCTTTCACAATGTCGGCGATAATCACATTATAAATTTCGCTACTGATTTCGTCGTAAATCGTTCTCTCCATTTTGTTTAACTGTTACTGGAGAAAGAGGGCTGTCGACTCAGACTAACCAAAAGGAAAACGCTTAACTAACGGACTTACTAACGTAATACAAATCCTGTGGACGCGGATGTTTCGATGCTACAACAGATTTCAATTAATTTGAATTTTCCACACGTGGATTTGCCCTCCGTCGTTCAAATCCGTTCTTTTTGGTTGGGGTCTAAAAGTTATCCACCCCCTTCTTTATTCTTAGTATTTCCGTTTCCTGGAAAGATGTTGCTTCCCCCTAGAAACCGACGTCTCAGCGGGTTTCCGCACCGTATCCTTTTCTAGCGCCACATCCGTGGAAAGGTGTCGGAGATTAGTGCTAGCGTAAGACCAGACTCGGTATGGCGACTTGTAACGTCACACGTCAAATGCACTGTTGTACGGGATTTAAAACAGCCACAGTATCCTGAACGAGCGAATTCGAAGCCTGGGCTGAGCTTCCCCCTATTTTCAATCTCCAGGGGATCCAGTCGAATCAGCTCGCAGGGGGTATCTTTCCCAACCTGCCGCGCAAGCACCTGGTGTTCGAATATTTTTGTTTGCAGCTTCCATGAAAAACAAGCAAACAAACACGGAAACGACCCGGAATAAGTAGCATAGAGGCTGTACCGGTGTTCCTGAGCTTCTTACGGTGTAGGTTGGAAATTAATGTTTTTTTTGGTGTCATTCCGCCTCATCCTGCCTGCGGCGGATGCTGAAAGAACCAACAAATAACCTGGACAGAAGCTGGCATAGTAGTATGGATGGAGCGTCGTGTGTGCGGTGTCCGGAACTTGTACGGCACGATCGATGCGGAACTAAACTTGACAGAGAGAGATGGAGACGCAGAGAGACACACACAGAGAGAGAGAGAGAGAGAGATATGGAGACACAGAGAGAGAGAGAGAGAGAGAGAGAGATATGGAGACACAGAGAAGAAAAGAGAGAGAGAGAGATATGGAGACACAGAGAGAGAAAGAGAGATGGAGAGAGAGAGAGAGATATAGGAGACACACAGAGAGAGAGAGAGAGAGAGAGAGATATGGAGACACAGAGAAAGAGGAGAGAGAGAGAGATGGAGACACAGAGAAAGAAATAGAGAGAGAGAGAGAGAGATATGGAGACACGAGAAGAAAGAGAGAGAGAGAGAGAGAGATATGGAGACACAGAGAAAGAGAGAGAGAGAGAGAGAGAGATATGGAGACACACACAGAGAGAGCGAGATGGAGACACAGAGAGAGAGAGAGAGAGGGCAGAAAGGTAAAATGGAAGAACGGGAGATGTAGAAAGGAGGAGGAGGATGAAAAAAGCAAAGAGGATATGAAAAGAAGGAATCCAAGTTGAGGGTAGAGGGAAAGAGGATGAAGGGGTGGGGAGAAGTAGAAAGAAAACTGGCTGCCTCTTTTGGTAACACGAATTCTACAACCAGCAGTATATTTATGCCCCAACGGGTGGACACTCATCTAAACCGAGCCGCTGCTTTTAGCACCATCATTAGTACTATTAGTTGGGTAGCTCGAGGTCCTTAACGGTCGCACGGTCGTGACGCCAGAAGCGCTTGCCAAGAGGCAACAGTAGAGAAGCTGATTGGTCGGTTCGACCTTGAGACGCCTGTCCCCTCGTTCTTGACCCGCTGCTGGTGTTCAAAGTCCGCACTCCAGACTGTCAAACGATACCGACATTAATAGAAATATTATCCAGGAGCGGAAGTAAAACCGAAGCGAAGAAGCACAAGCCGACGACCGACCTGAAAATGGGCTGCAGAGAGAAAGTCAGGGTCAGGAACGAAGGATCCCGCGTATTCCTGGCAGAGTTTCTCGGCACCTTTTTATTATTGGTGAGTGGCAGTCCCCCCACCCCACCCGGGGGTTGTGCGTGTCTGCGTCTCGAGCTGTGTCTGCCATTCGCGTCTTCAGGGAAACTCGACTGGTAAACGTTTTCCATTACAGAAGCGACGAGGCACCCTTTTGTAAATTAACGACTCCCGGTCGGGACCGCCTCGTATAGCTCTCCCCTCCCCACCCCGATATCGCTTCCTCCCGTTCCCCTTCACCAGCCGGACGCCGGGAACTCCTCCCACATCTGACAGTGAAGTGTGCCATTAGGGGATTCTTCGGGTACACGTGCTGGAGATTCTTCCGGAAGCAACTGTTGATTACTTCTGCACCTTGATTACCGTCCGCGAGCTCCCGGCCGTGCCCAGGTAACTCGCCTGGTTATACCTGCCCCTTCTAGCCCCCTGCTGTGTGTGTGTCCATAGACCTCGACAGTCGAGACGGGAGTCTGACAAAAAGTATGGATGAATAATATCTCAGAATTATCACCTCAGAAGAATGGAAGAACAAGTAGACGTTTATTTTTTGAACAAATGCATTTACAAATTGAAGAAAATAAGCGTTTCTTCTAACTTTCTTTCCTTGGTTATCTCAGATTTTCACAATTTAAATGCCATATTTCTGCATTCTCTGTTCTAAACTCTAAGCCCTAAGGCCTTCCCTGGCTGGATTTGATTCTTTGTCATTTTTCATATGCCATTGTCTACAGGGAGACAAATCTGGTGAGGGAATCTTGTGGCAAATCAAGTTGATTCTGATCAGCAGCCCTGGCAGTCCAGTAGGCTAACCACTGGGCTATCTGCCACACCCCAAGCGGAGATAATACATCAGCATGACTGTGATTTTGTCAAGGAAGTCAGTGTTCCTAAAAATCATAAATTTGACTGAAGTCTGCAAAATCTTGGAACTAGCTGTACAAACATGTTATATTAGATGCTTTCTTCACTTCCTTTTTAAAAAGGGGGGGCAGCACATCACGCACTGAAAACACAAACGTGTGCAATGAGTGGGGCCGTCGTGTATGCGCACAGCATGAATGTGTAGCTGGGTAGGTTGGTCGGCCGTGTGAGTAGGTGAGTGAGTTAGGTGGAATCAGAGTGGAAAACCTGGAGACAGCATGTGCGTTCACCAACGAGCAAAAGTGGCAAACATCACTGCTAAGAGGGGAAAACAGAAAATAATATATCCAGTGGGGGAACATTTCAAGAAAGTGGTGGCATAATTTTCTGCACAGAAATATAACGTTCTCGTGGATAGCAGGCAGCAAAGAAGCTGCACCCAACATACTGATAATGCTTTCTTACACAGAAGCAACCAACCATTGAATCTGCAATAGGAAAAAAAGGTTGAGTGCATTGTTTTCTATAAAGACAGAACAACAGATGGATTAAAAAACAGAAGTTTACTGATATACAGATGCTTTTGGCACCACAGATACTCCACTTATCCTAGACAATTCTGCTATGTAAAGCTCTCTGTAAAACAGTTGGCTTGGAGCAGATGTGAAAAGTGTACTTACCAAACTTTTTTGGAAGTCATGTAGATGACTTGAAAGGAATGCTGAAAGACTGAGGAATTTTGTCTTGTTGCGGATGAAATGACAGACGCTGAATTCTGCTATGTTCTAAATATCGTAGCGGTGCTATGTTATTCTTTTGCAGAAACTGACAAGGAAGAGGGAGTTTGGAACATAAGTTTATTTTGATAGACTCTGCCTGTTTAGAAACCGTAAACTTTAGAACTGGGAGTCACACAGTGCTGGATGTATGAGCAAAACGTGGGGATAAAGTCTCAAAGCACTTTTTCTGAATGCAGTACACGAGAGTTACACTGCCGATCATCTCAAGGAAATACCTGGAGAGAAAAACATTTAGAAAAGCAAGCAGACTTGTTGTTGTTATAAAACGGGCATTCGCTGCCTTCCATGCCCACAAGGCACAGTTCCATCAGTCACTGCAGGGAGGGGGGAAAGTGCCCGCTATACCATCTCCAAAACTATTGTCTAGCTAGAAAAGCAGGTTTGAAGCTGTTTTCTCACTAGCCGCCTCCGGTTTTATGTGGAGTTCTCATGTTTGAACCCAGATTTCGCAGCTACATCAGCACAGTTTCTGGTATGGAGTGGTTGGACACTGCTGACTTTTGGTGAGGCCTAAAGAGTCACATTCCAAATCCATCTGTGATTGCTTTGAGGAGTCTGTTGGCACACACTAAAGATGGAGATAGTTTTCTTATTACAAGATTGTCTTGTGAGATGACAAATGTGGAGTCAAAGATGAGGAGCTTGCGATGTACTGCCTGCTGTTGTGAGAAGCTTGGAAAACTACAACAATGTGCATTAACCATTTTGTATGCGAAAGTAACAGTCAAACTTGTCAATAGTCTCTATATTATTGGTTTCAAATGGGTTGATGTAAAGGTTCTGGTGTTTGATGATGTAATCTGTGACCTTTTGTAAATTGTTGTTTTAGTCCCTCACCTCAACTGTGAAGCATACTAAAAATTACTGCAACAAAATTGTAACCCTAGATATAAGCAGTGCCAAACCAACCACATTAGACCTAATAGAGCCAGCCAGAACTGAAAGTAGAATTAGCAGGAGGAAATGATGGCTTTTTTTTTTCAACTGATCATTTTCAGCATTTTGGCCTTTGTCATTTCTGTAATTTGAAAAATTAAAAGAATTATTTACTAGAAATGCTTAAGTTTCTGGTACCAGCAACAGTTGTCAGTTAATTGTAATCTTGTGGTTATTTCATTTTATCTTATTTTTCACTTAAATATCAACTAAGCTCTTGTATAATCACAAGGATTTATTGCAATTGGTGATTATATCCTTTCAACTAAATCTCTAAGGCCATAATTATGGTAATCTGCTTTTGCATGTGCTCTGTAGAATGAAATATCTCAAATTGTTCATTAATACACCTTAATGTTCAGTTAAGCAATGTATGATTAATATCTAAAATAGCTTTTGGTAAAGATTTCTCAGTTGAGCTTCAATAGGGTTTACATTCTTCTTGATGAGCACCTTCTCCATGCAGGTGTTAAGCCTCCTTTCCAGTGTGAGATGAGGAATGGTCTAAGGTGAGGTCACTTTGAATTGGAAGAAGGGTCGTCAGGATTACTATATGTGAATTATGCTACCAGTTTTTGTCTGCAAAAGTCTCAAATGCACCACAAAATTTAATGTTTCTTTTGGCACCTTAAAAAACACAATAAAATCTACCTGAGACTGTGTTTGTAAAAGTAATAGAAATGTTTTTTTAAACACCTGGCCATCTTTCCTAAAGGTGGCTGATGGTAAACAGTCTCATAAATTTAGGTTTGGAATTTCCAGTCCTTTTTTTTTTGTTTTTTTTAATTTTCAGTTATTTGGAAATGCATCCGTTGCCCAGAGCATTTTGAGTGGGTCTGCAGCTGGAGAAATGTTGTCAATAAATTTTGCTTGGGGAATGGCAGTCACAATGGGTCTTTATGTTTCAGCTGGTCCTTCAGGTAAGAAAACCTAAGCCCTTTTTTTTTGTAGGCCAACATCACACTGGTGAGTTTTGTTAGCATGTTCTCTGCGTGCCAACGTTGTCCTATCCACAGCAGAGGAGCACCTTCAGTCTTAACAAAAAAAACAAAAAAAAAACATGGATGTGCAGAGTAGATAATGTCTGTAGTTGATAAAGATTACTGGCTTTACCTGCTAAATGTACATGTCGATTATCTGCATACTTGCAGCAGAGTTTACTTAAATTCAAAAACCTCCATGAACCGGAAATCTGGTTGCATCTGCTACACACTGGGTTCAAATGTAAGATGGTATGTCAATCGTGGAACACCATGTTTACGTATGTTTATGTTGTTGTGTCTGGGATAAAGTTTCTCTCACTGATTTGTCAGTTGAGGAAGGCATGCGTTAAAGCAGTTCTGTTGCTTGACCGGGGTTTTTATCGTACGCATGTAGTACAAAGATGATAGTTACCTTTTTTTTGTAGCCGAGAGGTAAACCAAGTGTCAACGGACTCGACAAATTATTGCCAGAATCTGAGATGTGGTGTATAAATAAGAATACACCGTAAAATTAAAAAAATCAAAGATCTGCTATTTTTACCTGACGTGGTGTTTAGTAGACGCTCTTGGCCAGGCTAATTGACAGGTGTGCTGCTGTATGGTGCACCTGACCATATCGCAGCCGTAATCATCTGCCTTAGAATGTTTTGTTGTTTTTTTTTGCCTTCTAGGTGGTCACCTTAATCCAGCAGTCACAGTCGCTCTGTCAGTGTTTGGTCGTTTCCCGTGGAGTCGAGTGTTAATATACCTGGCAGCGCAATACCTAGGAGCCTTCACGGCGTCATCCATCCTGTTCGCCGTTTATTACGGTAAGGCTTCTCCATGTACCGAAATCCACGTTTGTTTCCTTCTCTCCTTTCTTCCGTCTCAATGGAAATCGGCCCATTCGCTCACAGTAAGAGCTACACGGTTGGGTCTTACCCTCCCTCCTAAAAAAATTCCTGGATCCGTTCCCCTGGATAGAACGCTGGGCTCCTAGGCTGAGAGCCAAACTGCAGGCTCCTCCCCTGGGAATAGTTTCTTTTTCTCCTTCACCCAGCCAGCCGCTAGGTGCTTTGGTTTCCTCCCACATCAGAATAAAGAGGTTTTTCAGCAAGCGGTACAGGATTACCAGTGCTTTCTGGAGGAAAACTACAGCACCATGCTCCCTTGTCAGAGTTGTCTCCCTTGTGGACAGTGCATGACACAACAGTTGTTGAATAATTAGTTGTTAATATCCCTTTTTTTTTTTTTTTTTAATCGGCCCTTTAGCTAATAAAGCTGCCCAGTGGAGAAGGGGGTTGACACATTTTTAATTTTGATTAAAACTTAATAAAAATCCCCAATGCGACAAATAACTTTACACAATTCTCAAACATTGTGTTTATAACAGCAAGTGCTTTTTTTTTTATAGTATAATGTTAAACGGTTACAGGGTTTATGAACAGAAAAACCACATTCTCATTTACACATTGCATAATGTTTAAGTTCAAAATCTGTGCATCCATTTTAAAATGAGGAAGTTTGTCTCGTTTACATATACAGTGCCCTGACGCATGAAGTTGGTCACGAACTTTACTGAGCCACTTTTCTGTAGCATGGAGAGCTTCTACCCTGCTTGGCATTGAACCAGCAAGATTCTGTATCACGGGCTGGTCCCGGTTTTTCCAAAAATCTGTGAGAACTTTTTTTTAAATTCCAACGTACTGGAAAGGCAGGAAAGGCTGTTTTTTTTTGACAGTTGCTTGATCAGATTCATATCAGGGGTTTGAGGTACCCACCTTGATTCCTCTTACAGAATACGGGCACATGCCTCGCTGGTGTAAAGGTAGAAGATTTGTCTTTAAAATGGCACTGTACCTGGCAGATTCGAGATGTTCTTTAACAAGCGCCAATTCTGTCCTTTCACCATGCCAGATTGAAGCCCCCCTCTTCAATACTAGGACACCTCTTCCTCCATACTTGACTGTGGTCTGAAGATATTGGGGGCTGAAGGTCTGCATTAGGTGTTCTTCAAACCCAGGTGCAGCTTAAAGATGTGAGGTGCTGAAACGCACTCATGGAAGAACAATGCATACTGCCAATATACACGAGGGTCTTGCCTGGCATAACGTCTAACCACCTTTTGAAATGTTTTATTTTGGTTGGACAGAAGCAGTTTTTTTTTTTTTTTTAATGCATTAGGCCATTCTTTGATTAAGTTTTGTTGTGTGGGAAACATCAGCAAGGGAATCCTGGTTATAATCTTTTCTTTCAATGCAGTTATGATCTGTAAAAATATGTTTTAGTATTTTTATCTGTGTGAAAATCTTTTGAGTTGCAACTCATTAGATAATCAAGGCTAATTGCTAAATTAGATTATTGTATTACCTTCTAATCATAGTACAGCAATACCTTGACATGCAAATATTCAATATACAAAGTTTTGGTATTACAAACTTTTTAATTTTACCATTATTTTTACACAGAAATCTAAAAAATAAAGTAAAATAATATTCATCTACACTGAAATTGTATCTTATGTAAATCACGTTGCTGTCACTGAGCATCGTAGTTTCAAATGAAGACACAGGTGAACTGATGAACTTGCTGTTCACTTCTAACAAGAGCCCAGATACCTGGTCACATGCTCCCCAAATTATGTAAGCTCTGTTAGTGGCCCGCAGCTCCTGACCGATGTCCAGGCAGTCACCAACAAAATTGTCAAGCTGGCTAACAACTCTGATTTAGTGAAGTCAACACGTCAAACCATAGAGGAGACATCGAATTCTCGTGGGAGAGTCTGGGTGTAAAAGACTTTAAGGAGCTGGATGAACATCATGTTTCAGAAGAAGACAATGACAGTGTTCAAGAGATTGTTCCTGTGAGAAACCTCACAACCAATGTTCTTTCTGAGGCTTTAAATCAAGTTTCTGGTGCATTTGGAATGCTCTCAGAACATAATCCAAATTTTGGGCAAAGCAGTGCCATCAAAAAGGGGCTGTTATGGAAGGCATCAGTTGCTACAGTGGTGTTCTTAGCAAGAAGCAGGAGAAGACAAAATAGTCCACACTTCATGACTTTATAAATCCTTGCTGCTCTTCATCAGAAGAGGAAAGAAAGTTGCAACTTATACTGTCATCATCGATGAATCTTGTCAGTTCTCCACACAAATAATGTTCATCCTTCCTTACTCCCAAGGCATTCACAGAGATAAGGTGATTGTGTTAGACAATGAAACTTGATTTTTGCACCTAAAACTGCCCCAGCTGATGTAAACATCAGCAGTGCACTGCCGTTTCTTTTAATTAAAATTCTGTGCAGTAAAAAATTAAATTATTAATTTCATTATAAGTTGTCTTGTTTACAATAAGAATGGTAAATCCTGAAGTGCTGATGGATGAAATGGTAAGTTACAAAGGCTAGGAATGCATTTGCTTCATATATCATGGTATTACTGTATAGAGTTTAGTTTTGGTCCCGTTTTTGAGAATAAAATGCAAATACTCTCAATTCTTGAACCCTGTTTTCATTTGTACGATCATTATTGTTAAAAAATCTTTCATCTTTATCTCAGACTTCATAACTGTCCTGTTTTTCACGAATCTGCAAGGAGAACAAGCTGTATATCTGCGCGAAAGGGTGGAGATACTATACGTCAGCAGTTAACCTCTTCCTTTTCTTCTTGGCAAACCCTGTCCTGAATCTCAACGTCTGACATCTCGCAGAAGTGAACTAGAAGGGGGCCGGGTGTGGAAGTATTAGCACTGGTGACTGAGCTGCTTTTCTCGATATGGTCAGGAACTCTTGAGTGGTGGTCAGGGTGGGCACAAGCCAGTCAGGAGCCATCCACAAGACTTCCGCCACATGTTCCAGGAAAACTTTATTAGAACTCTCCATTTGTAGGTGTGGGAAGAAATTCGCGTGGCCAGCCAATGAAGGAGAGCAAGAAGTATCCACTGTCCAGGTACGCAAAACTGAGCTGGTACAACCAGGATTCAAACTCCTGCCCTCAACCTTCACCGTTTGGTGATCTACCGGTGTACCACCCTGCTAATCCCTTGTACTGACTTAATTTTGTTAGTATTTCCCTAGCAAAGTTTTTGTAATAGATGATGGAAGAGCTGCTAAATGTAATAATAATAATAATAACTTTAAAAATTAGATAAATCAGAGACTAGGTAAGTGATTCATAAAGCATTCAAGCTTGCAAAATGCAAAGTAGATTTAAAGGTGCCCCTTTTCTTCTTGATTTTTCTTTTGGTAAACTTTCAACAAGTAAAAAGTATCAGAGCCTTACAAGTAGACTGCTGGCTGTTAATTTGCCACTTTGAATAATAGATAACTTAATTAAAGTGTTATCTACTTTGTAAAGATTATGACACTTTAAAAGACCAGTCTATACAGAGTGTAACAAAAGTCTGGCTCCATATAATTTACTGATGCATCCACAACTGATTGGCCACAACATTTCCCCAGAAAATGGATAGGACAAAGAGGACCGATTGAATGACCTCCTATAGATTTTTTTCCTTTGGGGTCATCTACTACAGCAGGCTGAGAAAACTCCAATGACCCAAAAGATAAGATCCAGCAGGGGTGAAATAGCATCACTCAGTAACAATTATGAAATTTCACTACCTCCTTAGATAACGGAATTAACGAGTGCATACAAGTGGAGGGAAGACAGTTTGAATATTTCCATTGAAAGTTGTATGGGGCCAGACTTTTGTTACACCCTGTATAAACATAAGTAAGCAATCTGTACTGTGCTTGTTTATGTAATATATGCAGATGCACTGAACCACTTTGATGGTGGAAACAGAACTATCCTTGGACCGACAGGAACTGCCAGTATCTGGTCAACATACCCAAAGCCTTATGTTTCAACATTCACATGCCTCATTGATCAGGTGAGAGACTTACTGTGCTGACTGTTTCATAAAACTGTTTATACCTGTTCTTTTGTTTTATTCGACAACATACTTGAAAATCTTTTTCATATTGAACAACAACAATAAAAATTAAAAAGTTAGTTCAAATAACTATTATCTATCTGTTTTATGGAAATCTATTAGCCTTCTACATAGGTAGACAGCATGGTTAGAAATAATGGTGAAATGTGGATTTTCGGTGTTGAGGAGACAATGATATAACAAAAGGTAAATCCTGATAGTAATTGATAAGACAAATAAGCAAACAGACAATTTTTTTCTCCAATTGTTTCGCTCCACCAGATTTTGGGTACGGCTCTGCTGCTGTTGTGTGTGCTAGCAATCACCGACCAGAGAAATATGATGCCATCAAAAGGTTTGCTGCCCATCAGCGTGGGGTTTGTCGTGTTTTTGATAGGAATGACTTTTGGCTTGAATTGCGGCTATGCCATTAACCCAGCTCGAGACTTGTCCCCAAGGATTTTTACAGCCCTAGCCGGCTGGGGCCTAGAGCCTTTCAGGTGGGTGTCTATCTGTCATTTTTCTTTTCTTTTTTAAAATGCAGATCACGACCATTGGATGATGATCATTGACACACACACACACATCTTAATGGGCAGACACTTTGAACATGCAGTTCATATTAAAAGTGTAGAGGTTGGCCGGGGTGGGGTTAAACTGCAAATACTTTGTAAAACTAGGAGTAGAACTGCATCTGAATTTGTGCCGACGCGGGATGTGGACCGTCGGACCTTGCTGTCGTAGCAGAAGATGGAGGAAAAAGACTTAAAAAGAAAAGAAGAATCTGTAAAAAAAAAAAACTCCCTGGTGATGCTGGATGCTTTGGAAGTGGCAAACTTGATTCCTTCCTACTGCTCTGTGATGGTTTAGGTGCATCTGCCAGCACCAAAAAAAAAAAGAAAGTGTGCAAGCTGAAAGCTATTGTCATGAATGTAAACTATGACGAAACAGCCAAAACGTTGCCATCTGTTTGTTGCAAAACTGCAGCAGGCAGACGTTCGCTATCTGAAAAAAGATGCAGTTGTATTGAAGCCATTAAACTTTGTATCCTCCTCTTCAGCATCTCTTGGACAAGTAAAGGAAATCAGCCCATTTTTTCAGTCTATTATTAAAACTAATTGCTTTTAATACTGAAATGTCACAAGTGCAGTTGTCTACTCTTAAACTAGACTGTATTAAATAGAAAGGTACAAATTTAGTTCTCGTATTTGTACAAAAACCTGTGGTAACAGAGTTTTTGGAAAACTTTTCATTTTTTGTTCTTGCTGAAAAATCTTTAGTGGGATATACTAGGGGCAGACATTCAAATCAAACCCAGGGGCCAGTTACCATTATATTAGTGCTATTTTGGCCAGGTTTCATTTGAATGTCTCCCCCTAGCTTATAAGAAACAAATTATTTCATGGCAAGATCCATCATTAATTATCGCTTTTTTATTATTATTATTATTATTAAAGATCACTTTTTATAACTTTTATTTATTTTTGACGAATATCTGTATATATATCACAGACAGTTTAGCTTTTACTAACAAAATTCTGTCGTCATCGTCATTGTCATCACTATTGTTCCCTTTTTTTGTTGATAAGTAAACGTTACCTCAAAGCACAGAATGCATTTAGATTTTACTTGTTTTTCTATTTTCTTACAGCTTCAGAAATTACAACTGGTTTTGGGTGCCTGTGATAGGGCCACACATAGGAGCTATAGTAGGAGCAGGTGTATATGAAATAGGTATTAACTTCCACTGGCCTGTGGTACCAATGGAAGAAAAGGCAGAAAATAAAGAGGCAAACTCCAGTATGTGTGCTCTGTTTACTCTGAGAATGAATGGATGCTAGTGGTTGGCTTGAAAGAGACTAAGCCAGCATTGCAATTTATATAAGGTCCCAATGGAGGTGTGGAATATGATACCTATACTTACATTTCGCTAAAGTGCTCGGCACAAATTCTTTCTTTGACATTTTAATTTAGTCATGTTATCAGGGAGTGTCCTTATTTATGGGAGCCATAAAATATGTAAGTAGAATATTTGAATAACTGTTCAAATAGATGTGTTCAAATGAAACCAGACTTAAAAAAGCATGAATGTAATGTTATCTGGCCGGCTTCCATTTGACATCCTTGCTCTGATTTGTGTGTTTGGTTAAGCTTGCTTTTCACAAACCTAAAAAAGCTCTGGTGTTTTCTTGGTAATGTTGTTGTTCTTTTAGACACATTTTAAAACAAATTGTGCGTGTGCATGAGAAAATAGGTGCTCTCTACTACTGAAGTTTGGTCTGAGGTTATTTAGTTCTACTAAGTAAAGCATCTTATGATTTTCATTCCAAAATATAATATATCACAGTTTTATCATCATCAGTTTGATCCCCAAATATTTATGTAGATGCTTTTTTTTTTTTGAAAAAAATTAATACAAGAAGAAATGTACATTGAAACCACAACACACGCACACAGACAGACAGACAGACACCATTTTGTTCATATAAAATCAGGTCTTCAAGATCAATTCATTTCACATTTCAGAAAGTTAACCACATATACACAATCATGCATACACACCTGTGCTTACATTTTGTATTCTTATTCAGTAAGAATAGTTTTAAATGTCGTCTTTGTTATTTTTCAGGCTTGGGTTCAAGAGAATTTAAAGAGACAGTCAGTCAGGACTCTACTACTAAAATGTAGGACTGAGATTTTTTCACAGTATTTTCAATAAAATTCACAACTGAGGTGTGGGGGAAAAAAACAATAATGTGGCCTTCTTTACATCATCAAACACCAGAACCTTTACATAGCCAATTTAAAACCTATAATATAGAGACTATTGACAAGTTTGACTGTTACTTTCGCATACAAAATGGTTAATGCACATTGCTGTAGTTTTCCAAACTTCTCACAACAGCAGGCTGTACATCGCAAGCTCCTCATCTTTGACTCCACATGTGACATCTCACAAGACAATCTTGTAATAAGAAAACTATATGGATTTGGAATGTGACTCTTTAGGCCTCACCAAAAGTCAGCAGTGTCCAACCACTCCATACCAGAAACTGCGCTGATGTAGCTACAAAATCTGGCTTCAAACATGAGAACTCCACATAAAACCAGAGGCGGCTAGTGAGAAAACAAACAGCTTCAAACCTGCTTTTCTAGCTAGACAATAGTTTTGGAGATGGTATAGCGGGCACTTTCCCCCCTTCCTGCAGTGACTGATGGAACTGTGCCTTGTAGGCATGGAAGGCATCGAATGCCTATTTTATAGCAACAACAAGTCTGCTTGCTTTTCTAAATGTTTTTCTCTCCAGGTATTTCCTTGAGATGATCGGCAGTGTAACTCTCGTGTACTGCATTCAGAAAAAGTGCTTTGAGACTTTATCCCCACGTTTTGCTCATACATCCAGCACTGTGTGACTCCCAGTTCTAAAGTTTACGGTTTCTAAACAGGCAGAGTCTATCAAAATAAACTTATGTTCCAAACTCCCTCTTCCTTGTCAGTTTCTGCAAAAGAATAACATAGCACCGCTACGATATTTAGAATAGCAGAATTCAGCGTCTGTCATTTCATCCGCAACAAGACAAAATCCCTCAGTCTTTCAGCATTCCTTTCAAGTCATCTACATTACTTCCAAAAACGTTTGGTAAGTACACTTTTCACATCTGCTCCAAGCCAACTGTTTTACAGAGAGCTTTACATAGCAGAATTGTCTAGGATAAGTGGAGTATCTGTGGTGCCAAAAGTATCTGTATATCAGTAAACTTCTGTTTTTTAATCCATCTGTTGTTCTGTCTTTATAGAAAACAATGCACTCAACCTTTTTTTCCTATTACAGATTCAATGGTTGGTAGCTTCTGTGTAAGAAAGCATTATCAGTATGTTGGGTGCAGCTTCTTTGCTGCCTGTTATCCACAAGAACGTTATATTTCTGTGCAGAAAATTATGCCACCACTTTCTTGAAATGTTCCCCCACTGGATATATTATTTTCTGTTTTCCCCTCTTAGCAGTGATGTTTGCCACTTTTGCTCGTTGGTGAACGCACAGGCTGTCTCCAGGTTTTCCACTCTGATTCCACCTAACTCACTCACCTACTCACACGGCCGACCAACCTACCCAGCTACACATTCGTGCTGTGCGCATACATGACGGCCACACTCATTGCACACGTTTGTGTTTTCAGTGCGTGATGTGCTGCCCCCCCCTTTTTAAAAGGAAGTGAAGGTACCTTAGCTCGATTCAAAGTGGTGATTTCCTCAACCACTTTGGTTTCGGTGACAACACCGCAGTCACACACACACACACACACACACACACACACACATGTGATCGAGGATGTGATTATTGCTGAATAGAAAAGTGAGGGGCTCAAGACATCTCTGAGTTCTTTGTAACTATAATCAAATTTTTTTGTCTTCTGATTACAATTAATTTCTATGAACTACAGAATGCTGGAGTACGTGTAATTATTAAGTCACGTACAAGTCATCATGGATACAATTTTTAAAAAAAATTAATCTGTTAGTGTGTGAAGAAGTTTAATTAATTAAAATTTACAAGAGATTTTGTGAAGATTGTCATATGCAGTTAGGTAATGAGTTTGTGTTTTTGGATGTATCTGTTGATCATAAGACTGTAGCTTGGGTGTTATTGGGGTGTTTAGTTGTAAGGGAGATGACTCCATGTAAATGACAATATAGGCATTTACAATTTGATTTCAACATAAAGGCTGGGACGTGACCTCTCAGATTACATTCTATTGTTTCACGTACATTTTAAATCCTCTGCAAGGCCGTTTCCCTTGCTTGTTTTTTTAGTAGATACAACACTGAGAGAATATAGGTGTGTAATGCTGGGTTTACTGTGCCATTTCGCTTTGGCAAAGATCAAGGTACACTCTGGTCATTGGCCCCAGGCTTGATATCTTGCCCCAGGGGTTCCGGCTTCACTGGACTGGCATTGCCAATTTGACAGGCCTGAATGTTGGAGGTGGGGTGGACTTGTATTGCAGACTCTCTAGCTTGGGAAACAATCTCCAGCATGGTTCTCGGGCCCCGAGTCATTGATCATAAGACTACCTCCAAGCACCACTTAGGTCAGGGAGTGATCTTTGCATGGCCCTCAACTTCAGATCAAGGGGACTATATACCATAGATACAGCACCACACAGGGTTCCACCCCAAACTGAAGCTGGGCCAGCTGTGACAAAGGGAACCAGCAACACAGGCCCCACTAAGGCATCAATGGAAGCGGGAAGTAAAAGGTCACTTTTTTTTTTTTAAATCGTGGCCAAGTTCAAAGGGTTTACCTTTATCAGTGAAGGCAAGGTGGTAGAGGAGGTTGGGGCAACCAAATGAGTAACCGCCATTGGCAAAGCCTGGCAAGGTGGTGGAACTCGAAGTGCTCTACAGAATGCTATTGGGGGTGCAGGAAATGAGAGGTATGGCCACACTCTTGACTCCTGCAGAGAGCCAACCAAGACAGAGGCAAATACTATGGTGACGAAGTGCGAACCTGGCATTTGCAGCTATGGATCAGTGACTCCCTGGCTAGAGTTAGCTTTACAGTCAGAGCAGTATCCGGGGGCCTTGGAACTTGGAAGCTCATCGAAAGTGTCTGATCCTTCTTGGAAGACCGGAGGGATTCAACTAAAATGGGTTTCCAACATGGCGGGATGTAGGAAAGTAAACCCTGACGAAACTCACCATAGAATATTGTCAGATACAAAGCGCGTACAGGCAGTTAGAGAGAGAGAGACTGTTCTTAAATGGAATCTTAAACTAGATTTATGAAATGCAGCAGTAGGCTTCCCCTACTTAGGTTCCATGCCATTAAGAAAAGTTAACAGAATTAACTAGTTCCAGGCCATTAGCAATGAAGATTGTAGTAAAGCCTTCTGTGAATTAATGGCTGATCTAAAAAAACACAGTGATGGTTGCATCCTAACAACAGAAGTAGGTGATATCATTAGAAAAGGAACTCGGAGTGGTAACCAGCTCTACACGTGTATGATGGTCATTCTCAAGCTCGAGACTCTTTTAGGCAAGTTAGAGAGTAAACTAGATCCAGCAGAAGCCAAGCTCTGTGAAGGCCCCATAACAGAGAATGAAGTAAAAGACGCCATCAGGGCATTAAATAGTGACACATTTTCTTGGAGCAACAGCATTATGCCCAAGTTCTATAAAAGGTTTGGATATCTGTTAGTTAGTGGCTTGACAGCTGTAGGTGACAATGAGTTTGTTCAGACAGTGGGGGGGGGCTACCATTTAGCCAGCACAGTGCCACTGTCACCTACTGTTTTAAATTGACAGATGATAGGGCTTATCAGGTCTCCTAAACTAGGATTAAAAGATCTGGCTACCTCATTATCCTCTCAAGTGTAGGATAATCCTTGCCCACAAACAGCTACTGACCATGGAACTGATACAGATAGCTAGACAAACACAATTTTATGCCACAGTTAGAAACCTGGATTAAATAAAACTTAAATGCAAAGAAAAAATAATAGTGTATTTTGGGGAAATGTACTAAAGATAAGGTGAATCACTAGCTCATCGTGTAGATATTTCTGATTCAAACACCTCGTCTTATAGAATGACAAGGTTTCAAGACTCAGAGTTCTGTATTTTCCTCTTTTTTTTCCTTGTTATTGCTTCCTTAAGTTTTTAAAAATTAGTTTACTTCTAAGAACTTTACTCGGTTGCTGGTTACTTTGTTGTCAGATTTAGAAAGCAGAAAAACTCGCTGACTGAAGGGACATTGTTTTTTTAGCCGCAAGTAAAACAAGGAAAGATATACGATGAATAAGTAATTCCCCAAATCATACTCCAGTTTAACTAGAAAACACAGTAACACTTTTATTAAATGCTGCCTTTCACTCTTATTTTCATATGTGAAAGTAATCAAATAAGTTTGAGAGATGCATGACATTTTTTACCTGCAACAAAATGTTGCAATGTTTTTAGTTTCCTTCATATGGCTTTAGTTTTTCTTTGTTTATCCCTCCCCCAGTTATCCTTACTGCCCAGATGGTATATTTTATATGAAGATGATACAAAAGTGTTTCAATATTAAATCTTTCTCAGTATAATGTGATTTTTTCGTGTGGCTGTAAACCTACAGTAACTTTTAATTTGACCACTGCTTTGTAAAATTAATTTTTTATTGGTTTTCTTGTCAGCCTTTCAAATAAAGATATTATTTTTCTTTCCTTGGGCTATAATAGTTCCGTTACAGATAAAAGAATTCTTAACTGATTCTAAAATGAACTTTAATAATTATTTGGGTAATGCTCTCCTATACTGTATTTGGTGGTTTGAAAAAGTTCTGTTGAGAGTTAATATAAGGTTAATAAATTAGGATTGCAAGTTTATTGGATTAAGCATCTAGAAAATACCAAACTCTTTACAGGAACACTGAAGTCTTGACTTTTTTAAATAACGGGGTTGTATGCTCAGCAAGATTTGTGGTAGTATTAAAACGTCCTATGTATACATGTGTGATTATTTATGACCCCTTGTAACTTCCTGGCCCTCCTTTGACCCTTTGTATCTTGCAGGGGTAAAAAACAAAACAAAAACAAGCATCTTACTACTACTACTGACATGTTTTCAAATATTTTATGTAAATTACCCCTAATGACCTTAACAGAAATGCTTGTGAACTTGGTGTAGGGAAATAAATAATAGCAATTTTTCATTCAACAAACAAACGTGAATTTTCTTCTTTTTTTTTTTTTTTAAAGTTTCCCCATCTCTGGGACTCCTTTTAAAACCATTGCAGCAGCAGTTAAGCTTGATAATGACAAGCTGGTCCATGAGCCCTGACTTTCCTTCCTCTACACAAAGTATGAAAAGCATTGTATGATGGATGTTACCATTCATCATAGACACGGAATTCATATATATACTCTTTTATTGTTGTTGTTTTTAAAAATGTACAGAAGTTTCATTTAAAATAAAAGAGCTTCTTTTCCGTTACTGGGACATTGGAGAGTCAAAAAAAATCTACTCTTCAGGTGTTCCTAAGATTAAAGGAGACCTTCGGTGTTGCCAAAACCAGGTGTTTTTGTGACAGATGCTCTCTCTCACTGATCGATGCTGTGCATCAAGGATGGCTGACGTACTTTGGAGGTCTGATTACTTGTTTGCTTCTCTGAAGTTAACAAACTAACAAAGTAAAACATACACTGCTGTAGCATAAAAATGCAAACAGACAACTTTGCAAATGAGATTTTAAAAAATCCACCGGTTTCTCTGACTATAAATTGAGTTTTAGTGGCTACTTCATTACAACGACAAAACCATCTGCAATTGTTTTAAAAAAATTTGACTTGATCTGAACTCCAATTATAGAGTTTTCCAAATTATTGATTAGTGGTTGTCATAAATCTTTTGAATTAAAAAAAACAGGAAAAAAAAAAACTTTTTTGTATTTATGGGTCAACAATTAACTTTTGAAATAGTCACATGGTTGAGAGCATTGAGTCTTTTGCTCATATGCATGCCCGTCATTGCACAAGTAATTGAGCGTGTAGATAGGGCATCATAATTGACATCATATACATTATCTATGCATTCTGGTTCTGTAACTAGTAACAACCCTATCAGTATAAAAAGTCAGTAACCTACATCAGTGTCAAAAAATGATAAAAGCTATAAATATCAGTTATGTCACTGCAAAACTGCTTGTAGGCCAAATTAGGCAAACATGGCCTTTCTATTTTTAATTCATAACTAAGATTACTTATGGCAGTGGTTCTGAACCTTTTTTTGGTCGACATACCCCTTGGTCTCAGGGTGAGGCATCATGTACCTCCTCTCAATGGTGACTCAGTCATTTATTTTTTTTATTTTTATCGTTATATTGAACTACGTGTATCATCAAAAAGACGAGGTACAATAACTCTAAAACCATTATTGAGAATCCATGGGGCAGATATGGTACATAATCATGTTTAGTGTATGCCCAATGTACCTTTCACTCCTCAAAATGTATCTTACATATTCCCACACCTGATGAGGCTTCACATACCTCCCGGGAGCCCATGGATCCCTGGTTCAGACCTGATGATTTATGGTAATAATCATCTTAGTTAAATCGTCATTCAATGTTTTCCAAGCTGTCAATATTCTTGCCTGAACCACATGTTCCGAAAGGGGTCTCACCAATGACTCATTAAGCTTTACCAGGCCGTACGATGATATGGCTACCTGAGACATGTAATCAAAAAAACTCTGTTACAAGGTGGTGGGCAGCCACCATGGCTTGCGCCAGGCAGCCCTCTTCCAAACCAAAGAAAACTGGCTTCCACTATCACTGTCAACAACTACCATTGCTAATGCATCGTGTTTATCCACATTTTTGCTAATTTATTTCTCCAATGCATAGCCATGCTAATGCTTTAGCCAGTATGCAGTTGGCATCTTCAACGTTAGGCTTCCAGAAGAATTTTGATTTATTGGTTCAGTTGGGAAATGTATCTGTTTTGCATGGTGGATTAAGTGCAGATTTTTTCCTATTGAGTTTGAATATTTTGTCTGAATTTTTTTATTTTAAAAAAAAACGTGTATTATAAAATAAATCTAGGATTTACTTGGTGATTGTTTTAAAATGGGCTTTTTATATCCAAATAAAAAAAAAAGGAAGGGTTTGTTTTGGTTCACTGCAGAGTTATGGCCCCTGTCAGCTATAGCTATCAATTTCAGAAGTTGATAATGGCCTAAAGTAGGGGTCGGCAACCTACGGCCCGCGAGCATATATTGTTATACTGCGCTTATCCGCCCCCAACGTTGGCATTAGCCAATGGGGGCGCGGCTCTATTGCGTCACTCCTACTGCGGTAACAGTTCGAGTTCCGGCCCCTGTCGCCAGCATGTAGGTGGCGGAGCGACAGGAAGTTGTCGGGGGCCAGTGATACAAGTGTGAGTTACTGCAGAGGCCTGTGACACAACAGGGAGGAGTGCCTGCCGTGAGGGGGCCGGCTATAACCCGAAGGTTCTGATAACAATACCCAGAACTTTGGGCGGCTAATTTTTGAATTTATTTAAAATAAAGTGTTTGGGACCCCGACTGATTTTGATAACAATAACCGTTCGATAACATCATCCGTGATTATAATAAACATCTTCCTCTGCATATACGAATAACGGGAAAGAAAACTACCTCATTAATATGTATTAGATACTCTCCGAGGCGAGTGATTTGCAAGGAATATTTCGGACTAATTACCCCTTTTCTACGTCCGCCGCGGAGTGATGCTCCCTCAGATTTGGTGGTTAAAAGGCCTGCTATGGCGACGGTTATCGCTCTGGTAGGTATATCACGCGACTTCTCGACATCTCTCTTGCAACAACAGGTTGTCAGGTGAGCCAGGTATTCACAGGCGCCACGACACTTGTTGAATAACTCGCGTTTCGAAATAAAATCGAAGGAAAAAATTCCCCGTGGCAACGAATGCAAAACGCAGACACCGAGTGCCGTGGATTACTTCTCCATGGAGCACACTGGGGAGCCATCTTGTCCCGTTTGCCTAGAAAGGCGGCAAAGAGCAGACGACATTACGGGACCCTCCATAGTGGAAATTTTGACAAGTCTACTGGACAAGAAGCGAGGAAAGATGGAGTTGGGCGACTGAAGGCTGGTTTCGGAAAACAAGCGTCATTTTTTTTTGTGTGTGTGTGTGCCAGGATAAGCAGCGAAAATAAGGGAAATGTCCGGTGCCGGGGGCTACGGAGTCTCAAAACGTATCGCAGAGAAGATGAAGCCGTTTACAGACGGAGAGTTTGTCAAAGAACGCTTACCGGCAGTGGCGGACATTGTTTGTCCCGAAAAGAAATCCTTGTTCGCATCTGTCGGCCTGTCTGCGAGAACGGTCGCTCGACGAGTTAAGTTTTAAGGGATGCTTGCAGCGAACTGCAATGTTTCTTCCCAGTTGCGATTGGTGAGAGCACAGGCTCGATGTGTCGAGGCTAATTGGCACCAGCAATGGTGGGGACAGATAAAAAGGCATCATCACATTGATGCAAGGACGAATGGAAAACCTTGGAATAGCACAGAAACTGGTTAAAATTCATTGTGGTATCCATCAAGAGGCATCGTGTGTCAAGTCTTTGAAATTAAAGAATGTTATGGACATCGTCGTGAAGTCGGTAAATCTGATTCTATCTCGTGGATCGAATCATCGCCAGTTTCAGCAGTTTTCGTTGGATACGAGGATCTGGCTAATTCCTGCAACGTACTCTGGCTTAGCCGAGGGTCAGGGCTGGAAGGAGTATTCGCATTGCACGAAGAGGGGGCAATATTCCTTGAAAGCAAAAATGAATATGCTTCACATTTTCGTGATCCTGGTTGGCTGACATTTCTTGTGGACATTACATCTCATTTAAGTAACTTCAAGGAAAAAAATCAGCCGATACATGAGATGCGTGGTCATATTGTGGCCTTTGAAAGGAAGCTGCAATTGTGGGAATACCAGCTTCAAAAAGGAGGTTGCGCACAATTTCCTACTTTTCTAAAAAAAAAGTAAAGCACAAGATCCATGCATTTTCTGTGAATATGGTCCAAGAATTGAGAAAAGAGTTTCCATCTCATTTTGCTGATTTTCGTTTGCATGCAAATGAGTTCAAGCTCCACTTGATGTGGAAGTGGACACTGCGTCAGAAATCTATCAAATGGAACTGATTGAGATGCAGTGTGACGACGCATTGAGATCGAAATTTCATTCTGAAGGTGTGTCAGTGCTTGACTTCTATAGGAAATATATTCATCCTAGTGGGAAGTTTCCTAACTTAGTTATCCATGCAAAAAGGATGACGACATTGTTTGGCAGCACTTATCTGTGTGAGCAATTATTTTCAAAAATGAAGCAGACCAAGAACCATTTGAGAACAAGACTGACTGACTGATGCCCATTTGGATAATGTCTTGCTATTGGCATCAACAGGTCTGACACCCAATATTGAGGAACTTTCAGGCAACAAACAGCAGCAAGTTTCACGTTGATTCATCGACTCTCTGCATTAAGATTAGGTAAGTTTTTTATTTTTTTTTATACTTAATTTACCACTATTCACTGCATCATGTTTATACCATTTATGCTTTAAGGATTCTTTGTGTCTTTTTAATAGATTCAAAAGATTCCCTGATTGAAATATATTGCGACTAAACTGAGTTCTTTGATTACTAATTGGCATCCTTGGTTAAGCAAAAATGATTTTCTAGCATGCGTCATTCATTGATTTCATGCAAAATATAACTAGATGTTTTTAAATGGATAATTCTCATATTTCAAGCTTATTTATGGCATTTATCTGGCCCACTCATTAATACGCTATCCAGCCTGCAGAGGCAGAAAGGTTGCCAACCTCTGGCCAAAAGAAAACATTTTTAATTTCATTTTCTGCTAAAGAATAAAATTATTGTAGCACATTAGGTACTAGTAAAAGCCCATATTGCTTCTGTCTCTCAGGCTTTATGTATGTGTGTGTGTGTGTATATACTATATTTATTTATTATTTTTTTTGTCAAAATGTTTTCATTGTAACTCAACACTGATATGCATTGCTCTGGGTCAATTTATTCTGTATATTTTAGTTTGCAATAAAGGAACCCAGATAATAATTACTGAATGGCATATTTAGGAAAAAAATACAAGAAAAGCAGTTTAGTGTTCTACTCTGAGTTAGCCTGACCACAGCTCAGCGAGGTCTGTCTGACCAGGAAGAGAGAAATTTCCTCAGAACTTCAGTGACAAAGCAAACTGCGGACAACTTTGTATATGTATACCATTGCATAGTTTCTAATTTAAATTTCAGGAAGTAAAATACAAAAATATAATTCTTAATTTCTTTCACTGCTAAAACAAAATAAACTTTCTCAGTGTTGCAGGGAGGAAAAATAATTGGTTGACGGTTATTACCTGATGGTTATTTGTCAAAAAAGTGAGAGAAATACTTCTAACAGTTTGAGCAGGGTGTTACTACGCTTCAGTGTTTTGCCATTTCTCATTTGTTTTTATTTTGAAAGAGACAACAGTAACCTCCTTGTCTGTTTTATAATTCATTTTAGCATGTATTTATATATTTTTTTAAATGCTCTAACAAAATATTGTTTGAAAGATAAAAGTGGAAGACCACAATTATGGAGCAAACTCTGTGCAACTCAAGAATTAGAGGTGACTCTTGTTTACACACTACATACATATAATGACCAAACACAAATGTATCCATGGTGTATACTTATACCTTTAATGATGGCCACAGAGAATAGTATTTACATAGTTTAAACACTAAGATAGCAAATGCCAATTGGTTTCTTAGTGTAGTCATTAAAGATGAACTACAGATAACCTTTTTGTTTAGTACTACTAAATGCTAATTTTATTTTTAAACTCAAAGTTGCATATTAAATTTGCATAGCGATTCTTTTTTTGGATTGGAATATAAAAAAAGAAAGTTATACTACACATTCGTGTGATTTCTGACTAGTTTTTTCCACAATACTATACAAGGGCTTCCTTCTGTCACCTCTTCTAGAACATTTTATTTTAAAGATGGACTTTAAACAAATTTTTAACTTTTAAATGCTATGTTTTTCTGGCAAACTTTATTTATCTTATGTTCAGTATTTGACGTTAGTCTTTCTGTTCGCATGGTTTGGAATAGAAATATATCAACTTTTCAACTAAAGAAATTAGAAATATTCTAATGTTTATTATTAAATTTTCCTCTTCATACTCTATTAGCTACAATTCCTCAAAAAGCCCTGGTGGACTGATTTCCTGCTGTATTTGCTAAACAAACGTTTTGATTTTTCAAACTAAGCACTTGGTAATTGACAGGATTATAAGTAAATAAGGAGCGTAGCTTAAAATTTATCGGCATGGCAGAGTTTCAGCAGTCAGCTCTTAAATAAATGAACAACCAGAACTGATGAAAGATGTAATAATTTCATAGGTATGAAACTTTTACTGTTGTGATGTAACAGACCTGTTTTTTTTAGAAGCTGTAGCTTACTATAGTATGGCACAGTTGGGCTGGGGGGATCATAACAGAAGCACTAAACTGATGAAGTAAAATATTTTCCATATTTGTTTATTTTTGTGTTAAAGGCTTTGTCAATAAACACCTTAAAATGCCTTTCATTTTGTCCTTTCACAAGAGGATGACACTCTTAGTGTCACCACTTTTTTTTTAAAAAAAATTATTTTCTTTAGTTGGGTGAATTATGCCAGTGTCATCACCTGGCCATTGTTAGACTATGTAAGTGTGATGACACAAATAGGTATCATGAGCATCAGAGATAAACACCTACAAAAGCCTACCTACAAAGATTTTGTGTCAAGGAACTGGTGCAGTTGTAACAGATAAAGTACATAGGTTATTGCTTTTTATAATCTAGCGAATACAGGCTGTTGATTGGTGTAAATAGCAATGTCCAAGCAAATCTGTAATAAGAGTGAGCATAATGATTTGACGAAACACACTTGACGTTATTTAATCTTTAACATCTGACATACAAAACCAACAGACCAGCATTGTGTAGAATTTACAATCTCTCTCTTTCTTTTTTTTTTTTTACTGCGTGTAAAGGTGATATTTTTATTTACTTAAGTCATTAAACTGAATGTTATCATCCAGCAAGATTTGTTTTGATGCCATTTGTAAGTTCTCTCCCACATTTTTTTTTAGATGCACATGGATTATCTGGCTTTGTTTAAAATTCTATTATTTTTTTAAAGCTAATTAATGAAAAATGAAGATGTGACCACACACTGCTGACATTCATGATACAGTTGAACATTCAGTGCAACAGCTCTTCATATCCTGTTTAGTATTTCAAAATAAAACTAGCAGTATGTTTTAAAGTAAACGTAAGCCTGTTTGAGGAGAGATCAGCATGTCTTGTTATTGGTTGGTTGGGCTAATGTTCTCTGTTTTGTACCAAATAAATTTTGTATTGTATTCAGTCACATACTTAGAAAAAGAGAGGGGAAAATGTGAAATGTCACTAGCAGGTTCCTTACTGTATGTCCCCAACAAGAAAACATTTGTGTAAAACATTTCTAGAAATATGATTTCCCACAGTGATCTAAACATGAGGACAGTCTCCCCTCTCTGCTTTTTAAAATAATAACTAACCCTAAAGCCATGTTTTGAATCTGCATCATAAACTCTAGCGGCTAGTCTATCTTGGGCGGCTTATCCAAGAACCAGTAGAGCTGGACCAATGTTGGCTTTTACAGTAGTGTTGTGTTGTGGGATTATTATTTTTTTTATTATTATCAGGTAGGAGCTGTTTCTCAATCTCATCCACTTGAAGAATGAAAGGGGAAATAACTTAGGCAACACATCTGGCGAAATCTCAAAATAAACATCGTACAGAACAACGGAGAGGGGGGACAACAAGGGAGACTGTTCTGATGGTTCTCCCCCTTAAATTTCCCCTAATTCTCTCCCTTTCTCAAACACATTTTAAGATTGAAAAGACATTTTTAGCAGAGATAATCTAACGTAAATAAATCCTTTAAAATTGTACTTAGCAACTACCTACCTCAGCGTGCGGCTACAAACGGGGTCAGGCCCTTCAGAAAGGACTCCTGAGGAAGGGAAAGGAAAGGAGAAACTTTGTCGCCAACGCGTTTACACAAAAAAGGCAAGATAGATAATATAGAGAGACCATCAAAGTTCCTTATTAAAATAAGAAATAAATAGTATAATGTGTGTGTTAATAAAATATACGATATATGCGGCGAAATAAATTAAACCTACGGAGCAAATTTACGATAACTAGATAAATCGATTATCACTAGTTATAGAAATCCATTGTTGTCTCCCTTGGATTATTTCCTTGAGAAGTAATTTCAAGGGAACTAACTTGTGAAGTTATTTATGACAAGGTAAAAAAAAAAAATTCTACAGATATAAATTTAAAGGTTCATTTATCTTAAATAGTTTCCGCCATGAACGTCCTTACTATCGTCCTCTATGAAGCTGATAGAAAGCCAGCAGATATCCGCGTAGCTGAGTAAATACAACGGTGCCACTATTCGGTAAACCCGGTTTCTGGCATTCAAAGCATTACCGACTCCGGAGAATGCTTTGATACGGTCCAGTGACTCCAAGAAAACATGTCGCTCCCAGAGCATCTTTCTGGCGTTAAATAAACACGGCGGGAACCATTGAGTTCTGGTCGGTTGCTCAGGGCGAATTTTTCGCTGCGTCCGCATTTCTGTTAATCGAGGGGAGTAGAACAGTTGCTTGCGGCGAACGTCGTCGTCTCCTTGGAAACACATCGGGTCGGCCATTTTGGCGGCACCCGCACGGATTTGGAGGGATATCTTTTGGCGACGCTTATTTCTGAACACATCGGTTATCGCGAGCTATTTGCGGCTGCTCGGCGCCTGCAGCTTTACGGGTTACCCGCGGGGACTAAGAATCGAGGTGTACGGAGATCGGACCGGGGGTCGACGACGGGGGGGGGGGGAGAGAGAGAGCGAGCTCACCTGCTCCCGCCCGTATTGCACGGTGGGTGACCGTCACCGTGCAAGGTTTCCCTTTTAGAATTATGTCGGAAATCCGCGGTAGCTCGCGCTGCTGTGCATTAGGGAGAATCGTCGGTGTGTGTTTCTCTCGCCCAGCCGCAAACGAACTGGTCGTACCCCACCCCCCCCACCCCGGTGACTCCCCTGTTGTCTGCACACGAATACTTTACCGGCCCCTGGGTGTAGCCGGACACCCTCGACCTCTCCAACGAGTGACGACGTAATTTCTCCACGCCTGAAAGTCCGTCACGATACCTGCGGGGTTCGGTCTGTCCCTTTCTATTCAGAAACGCTGTTGGACGAGAGAGAGAGAGAGAGAAGTCGCAAAGTTAGCAGTCGGTCTGAGGTCGACAGCGGTTAGTTGTCTGTCGCTCGTTCTGTGATGCCTCGAAAATGGACAACGCCCGGTTTGATGACGTCACGTAGAGAATACTCTTGTGCCCGTTTCTGTTCTCGTTACCGCGTAATTAGAAATCCATGTCTTTATGGTTTCTCGCATTTCTATAACTGCTGTCTGAAACTAAACGTCTAACTACGAACGACAAACTCTTGTAAAGTTAATGCCAAAGGGAGTGTCCAGAGCAGTTAAGCCTTATTATTGGCGATAAAGTGTGAAAGCTTGGCAAGCTATAATTCAATAAATTACGCATTCATTAATTAGAATGATTGTTGACAATATAAATCGGCGGGTATCGTCAAGTCAGCGGAATATGTTGGACGTCAGAAAACACCGGGTCCTCTAAACCGTTTCTGCCGCTGCTCTTATCCGCCATTTTTTTATTCTTACAAAGCCAGTGTAAATTTTATTCTAATAGTTCAAAATTGAAATTTGAATTACCGAAAATATTAAACTTCAGTGGAGGAGGGCCGGAGTTTGAACCCTGGTTGCGACCACCGGCTCGGTTTGGCCTACCTCCCTAGCCTGCTTTCTGCTCGCTCATTCATCCGCCGGTTGCGTGCGTTTCTTCCTCGTACTCCGGTTTCCTCCCATGTCTGAAGATGAATCCGTGTTTTTGTGAGCGAGTCGCTTCGTTGACTATTTTTGTTTTTTGTTTTGGTTTCTCTGCGCGGAGCTGTTATGGAGGGACAGACTCGGTACGATGGCGAGCTCCGTGCGAAAGAGGAGTTAAAGAGCGAGAGCCAAACTTCTCCGCTAAAAAAAAAAAAAAAAATTCTTTACTCGTCCTGTTGGGGGGCTGGCGAAGTGTTTGGGAAGGAAGCCACTCTGGCCTAAAGCGGGATTCCAGAAGAACACTTCTCCCAAAAAAAGGGGGGCAAACATCAGCACACCATTAAACTAAAGCGTGTTGGTTTATATCGGTTGGATAGCGTGTGCCAGTGAGTTTATCGTAAGGGGCTCTGATACACGTGTCCGTTGTTACGCTTACGCGAGGCACGTAGTCTTTACGGAGACCAAAGCGCTGGCCCGGTGGCGCCGACTTCGGTCGATGCTACTTGCACTCCTCCATTTACTTCTGAGAAGAGACACAGAAATATTGGAGCAGGAGACGGAGAAGAAACTATAATGTGGGAGGTCGCCAAACCAAGCTGGATCCTCCTACCTGTCCCTCAGCCCGGTGATCTACTGCCGTGTTGGCGTGTAGCTACGGAAGATACCTCTGTTTCCTTATAACTTTATAAGATAAATATATTATTTACGAGCATTGTTACCTCAACGCATCCTCGTTTACACTGCCAGAACAGATCGCAGAGTTTTACTTACTAACTATTCATCGCGCGAAAGCCTTCTGGTAGCACACAAAAATCTGCCTACTGACTCGCATCGTCACTACAAGCATTTGTTTATTTATTTGCAATCCGGAGTACTAGTTTCGGTTTCGTGAAACCCCAGTACGAGTTAATAAAGCGGGCGAGCATGATTGAAATTCGGCTGCCCTGCTGTCGCTTCTTGGAGAGAGAGAGCTCTTCCGTAGAGAGCAGTCGAAAGTTCTTTTGGAGCTGATGCTCATTTGAAACTTCAGTCGGTTATCCGGTCTAGTCCCTGACCTACATGAACTGTCGCTTTCCCATCCTCACACCATATATGGAACTCTCTCATCACTCTTCGTTTTTTTTTTTTGTTGTTGTTGCTTATCGGGTAGGCTGATAACGTTAGATGTTTGTGAGGCGATGAGAAAAGGCCTCGAGGGTTTACGTTTTCGGAAAATTTCCGACGACTTTGAGTCATAGTTTGGCAGGATGAGCCCCGTCGGCTGAATTATTACTTAGTCGCGTTAATTGACGCCCAGTCTAGCAATTCCAAGAGTACAAGTGGCACACTGAACCACCGTCCTGGCCGACTGCTCGTTAAATTATGGCCAGACCAAACCTTGTTAGCGAGATAAGTTCAGCTCGTGTTCTACAACCTTGCGCTTGACGAAAGTCAGGCTGGCACCTGACAACGGGGGCTGGCTAGGGGATCCAGTGATGAGAGAGAAGGCTTTCAACAGGTCTTCAGTTGGACTGCCATTATTGTAAATCTTCCTAGCGGTGAAGCGCGAAGCCAAGGAAAAGAGGACTGGTGAAGAAGTCATTACAGGATGGTAAATCGTCTACTCGCTTTCCTCCCAACCCCTAAAGAAGAGGTTTCTTTGCGTTCCTTTTAGGCTGCAATATATGACAGCCCGAACTTTTGTTGTTGACAGAAACAGAAATAACAGCCGTAATTGGTCGTTTAGGAAGATTAGCAAGTGGGTCGCTGCAGTTAGTTTATCGCCCTCAAAAAGACGGAGAGGCTGGAACAAGAAATACGAGGGAGAGAGAGACATGACGTCAGTACAGAGAGAGGGAACTCATTGCAATTAAATTCTTTTGTTACTGTACTCCAACATTTTATGATATTTTCTCTCTTTCTTTTCATTTACTTTATCTCTTTTACTAGGGTGTTGTCAGTCTCCACTGTCTTCTGAAATATAAAAATTAACTCTGTCAATCAGCCTGTTCTGGCATTTTCAATTGTCTTTCTGTTTTTTTAATGCACGACTTTACCAAGGTGGAGACGTTAGAAACATTTGCAAATAGTTTATTATTAAACTAAAATAATAATAAATGCAAAAAGAAGCAACAACAAACAATAAATTGGAAACTAAGCGATATCTGGCTTCGGTTTGTTGGACTCATAGCAGCCGCTCCGCGATTATTTGTTTTCCGTTTACCAAAATCGCAATTTAAAAACAAAATATATATTCGAGCTAGATTTTAACCTTACATCTTTATTTGAGGTTCTTAATAACTCGTTAGTCGCGACATTTACATCGTTGGTCGAGAATTCACCCGTTAGAGGTCGGTACTTTCAATGATGACAACAACGCGCTGTTTATCCAGCCTTGACGTGGTCAGGGAAACATGACGGCGGCAGCTATTACTGAAGCGTGATGTTTGAAAGATATGACCGAGCTTTAATCAGAAAGAGAAGTATTTAAAATTACATTGTTACTTAAAGGGGACAAAACATTAAGGTGGTCTCGGCATCTTTATCCACCTTTTAAGTTCTCGTTTCTGTTTTTTTTTTTTTTTCTTTGCCTATTCGTTTTTCCTAAATCGGCTTCATTAGTTTGATCGTTTAGCGGAACTTAGTGGTATAATAACCCCCCGACAATAATCACAGTTTATACAAGAATCCCAGGAAATAAAGCAACATAGCCGCTAACACAATCCTTAAGTTAACTAATACTTTTATAACTAATTGCGCTAGTTTATTTCACTCATTTGCAATTCTATTGCTATTATTTTCTTTTTACATCTACTAGCCATCGTGGAATCTTCGCTAATTTATACTCATTTTACAACAAAGAAATTCTAATGCCAACTCTTTTACATCAATAGAAATGTATCTATTTTGTATAATAATAATAATAACACTGGTCAACAAAATTAAATGTATTATACTCATTATGAATGCAAACCAACTTTTTCAGACTAATTTTTCATGCTGATTTCAAAATTTCACTCCATTTGTATGCAGCACGTATCAGTTTTTCAGTTGATACATGCAAATATTTACATATTTGTATATATGAAATCATTAACGTAATAAATAAGGACATATTATTTTTAGAAAGTAAATGAGTTTATTGAGTTAAAAATCATCACTATCATTCTACAAAAAATGGGTCAGACAAAACAGACAAAGTTAGAACAACAGAGTTAGAAACATTGTGATTTGGATTTCTGCGGGTGTTCCTGATCTGTCTGATCACGGTAAAGTGTCCAGCAGTAGTCAGCCAGCATACTGTCATTCCAGAAGCCTTGGTACCGTTTCTCCATAGCACTAATGTCCTGGTGAAATCTTTCACCATGTTCATCAGACACTGCTCCAAGGTTATCTGCGAAGAAATCCAGATGGGAGTCCAAGAAGTGAACTTTCAGTGACATGCGACAACCCATTGCTGAGTAACATTTCAGAAGATTCTTGATGCCATCCTTGTAGTCCATTGCCTTCTTGTTGTCCAAGAAATTCTCACAGATCCAATTGAAAGCATTCCAGGCAGGCAGTTCCAGTTCATCCTCTTGAAGTTGACATCTTTGAGTACTTCTCTAATTTGGGGTCCGACAAAGATACCCTCTTTCAACTTCGCCTGTGTGATTTTGGGAAACTTTTCTACAATATACTCAAACCCTCTGGCATTTCTCTTCCCTAGTGTCTTTATAAACTGTTTCATCAGTCCAAGCTTTTTGTGCAAAGGAGGCAATAGGACATTACATGGATCTACAAAAGGTGTATTCTTGACGCTAGACAGTCCTGGCTGGTATGATGTTCTTGTCTGCCAGTTTGATTCCGAATAATGTTTGTCAGTTGCCCGACTATCCCATAGACACAAGAAACAACAGTATTTTGTGAAACCTGACTGCATTCCCATTAACATTCCAATGACTTTTAAATTTCCACATATTTTCCATGAGTATCTTTCATAGGCAATGGCAAGAAGTAAAAGTTCCATATTCTCATATGATTCATGAAGATGAACGGAGTGTGCAATAAGAATGGAGGGCTTCAAATTACCATTATGGAGAAGTACAGCTTTTAACTTCGTTTTGAATAGTCAATAAACAAACGCCACTCTGCAGGATCATGATTTTGTGATAAACATTCGAAAAGTCCATCGATGTTACTGCAAAAGCAAAGCAGGCCTTCAACAGAAAAACACGTTTGTAGAACCACATTTCTCTATCGAAAATAAGTTATACGAAAACCGTGCTCTAGCAGATACGTCTCCTTCAGTCTTTTATGCCAACAGTTCTGCTTTATCTTTTGAGAGGGATAGATGTGACAAGGTCATTCAGTTCAGCTTGGGAAAATTTCTGAGGTTCAAAGCTATCGTCATCAGCCACGTAATCTTCCTCAGCAGCACTATCGTGACAGTCAGCAGCATCATCTGATGTTTCAATACCATCATCTGGTGGAACTGGAATTGGCAGACTTCCATTGTGAGGCACAGGTCTCATTGCAGAATCCAAATTGAGATGCACAATTTTGTGTTTATTCTTCATATAAAATCCTGTGACATTTACTTTGCAAAAACAACAGTCATTAAAATGATCTTTCGGCTCCCTCCATACCATTGGAATGGCAAAAGGCATGGACTTCTTCCTCTTATTGAACCAGTCACGTAAGCCATTTGAACAAGCTGAGCAGATAAAATGTGGTGCCCATAACTTGTCCTGATCTCCAAGAGGACAGTCAAAGTATAGCTTATAAATCTTCTTGATCTCTGGTGTTATTGTACGTTTTTGAGCTTTCACAATAAATTGTCCACAGACATAACAAAACACATCAGGAGGATTTCTACACTGTCTTGACATTGTTAACACTGTAAAACAAGTAAGGAAATAGATACAAACGGTTATACTTATATTGAATTTGAGATGATGAAATATTTCATCAGACCAATTATGACTGGACAATTTGAGATGTTGAAATACCTATTTCACCAGACAAAACTTGATTGGTTAATTTAAGATGATGAAATATTGCATCTGAACTATGCAGCAATGAATAATGTAGTTTATTTTAAAGGTATGTTTCCATGATGTAAATGAAATACATGCATACACGTCATTAATTGGAATTTCTATATAACGCATGAGCTAAGACCAAAAAACTTTCTCATCTTGAAAACTGTACGTGATGTCAAAAAACTAATTGTATATTTGAAATCAGCATTAAAACTACACTAAGTACACCTTGACATATGCTTGATGAAAAATACTTGTTGACCAGTGTAATAATACATTTGAAGGATAAACACATTTCAGTGTTGTTCTCTGAAACTTTTCCCTGGTTTTATGTTAATGGTATCTTGATCACAAGTGTCCCTAAATACAATGCTGTAGTACGAACAGAGGTGCTTATTTGCTTGTGCTACCTCCAGGAAGCGGTTGGCAGGAAAAAAATTTTATTTAATTAGATGCATTGTTAATTAGCGGCTTCCTTCCTATTGTCATTTTGATATTTCGTTTAGTTTTAAAGGAATCTTTGCGGTTAGGAAGGAATGCCCACCGTAAAGGGCGAAGTATTATATCGCCGCTCCAGACCTGCTCGCGGTAACCAAGTAGATATTCAGCACTTTACTCACATCTGGAAAACGTTTAGGGCTTCGGGCCGGGTGGGGGGGGGGGTTACTTAAACCTCGCTAGTTATCAGAACCTTTGTGTTTAATAAAGAAAGCCGGTGTGATGTCTGCAGCATGTGCGGTGCAGTCCGATCATTGTGTTGCGGTTACGGCTTCTGTTTGATAAGCGCGAGGTTGTCGTAGCTCGGGGGCATCCGCGGGTTCGGTTCTAAGCCGGGTGCCGGCTCTTGTTTTCTCTGTTACTCTGGTTTCACTTTCGAAACCAGCAGTTGGTCGCGGGCCGGGGGACTTATAGGGTCGGAGAATCTCGTGCGAAAGACTGAAGTTTCAGCATTATTGTTTTTTGTGCGCGCCGTGGCTCTTCGTCTGACTGTTCACCAAGAAATGGCTGATGTGGAGTGATGTTCTAATATGGGAAAGATCTATCTTTCAGTCATATCGATAAATCTAGGGGGGTATACGTTATAAGATCAAAATCTTGGCTCGGAGCGTAGATATGTTCGACTTTATTACCAACAGCAAACAATGTATCGATTCTTTCTTTAAAAAAAAAACAACAACCAAACAATATTAACAGTTAAGGAAACTGCCGTCGCATTAAGGAAGTGAAAGAGAGGCTGCGGCTGACTGGACGTTTCGGTTTCATTCGAAGCATCATTGTTCTGGTTTTTTACACTAGCCCCCCCCCACACACACACACACACGAAAAGGGCCATTTAACCTTGGATCTGTCTGGCTCGCTGAAATACAACCTGTTCTCCACACACACACACACACACACACACAAAACAAGCCTCTCTTGGCGAAAGAAACAATTCCGCATCGAACGCCGTCCCGTTGGTGCGCTAGCAGCCCGTCAGGGTTATAAACGACCTCTCCAACCCGAACGTTGTTGACCTCGGCGTCGCGGCTCTCTCTCTCTCGGCGGGGTGCGAGTCCAACCGCTGCATATTAATCTTGTGAACTACATTCGCTCTCCTCCTCCCCAACCTCCGCTGCGACCGCGTGTGGATAGCGCGTTTTCTGATCGAATTAAGTTGTGTTTTTGTGCGCAGCGTGAACGGGGCGAGTGAAGAGACCGGGGCAACTGACGTAGAATCAACGACGGCCTGTTTACCTTGGCTGTGTGTACAGGTGCCACTCAGCTGATGTTTGCGTTGTTTTTTTAACTGGAATTCAAACCAGGAGACGCACATCAAAGAACCAATGCCTTTTTGCTTCCACCACAATAATGAAAACCAGGGTGCCATTGGATTGCCTCGGGGACGCCGAGATGAAGTGATAAGAAATCCACACTAAGTGTATGGAGGACAGATGACGTCAGTACAGAGAACAGACAGAGATGACGTCAGTATAGAGAGAGAGAGAGAGAGTTGCGTGGAAAGAGGCTAGAAACCAACAAGCCTACAACGTTAACATTGGCACTGCTGCCATTTCGCATTTAAACTGTATTAGTTTTCTTCTAGTAACTATTTTTTTTTTTTTTGTACTTACGACTTAGAACTAAAGCTGAAAAAATCCCCTTTCACTTTCGTCAAAATCCCCTGTGACGACCAAATAATAAACGAGCCCAGCAGTATCCTGCTGTGCCGCTAGATCTGCTCGCAAGTAGAGAGAATGAAAAAATATATATTTTAAATTTAATTTGTATTTTATGTAAAAATAGGTTTTCAAAAACATTGCTTGATTTCATTCGGGGTAAGAATAGGAAACTACGTATATTATCCATTATAAATGTAAAGATGACTGAGAAGTTAACTGGAAGGTAAACATTGGTTTTTGCCACTAAAGGAGGCCGTAAGATGTTTGCACTTTACGCCGTTATGAACTTCTGTTGTTTATTCTACAAGGTTTCTGAAGACCATCAGCTGGTTCAGCTATGTTAAACGATTTTAGCTGAATATTAGAATCCAGTAAAGTATTCTCGTCTGTCTGCTACAGATTATAGAGCAGCGGCGGCAGGACAGCGTACGAGAAAATGTCTGGACGTCTGGGTTCCGTTAACGAAAAGGGAGAAATGGGAGCCCGTGCTAGGGAACTCTGGCTGGGCTTTCCGACGGGGTTTCGACGCTGATGGGTTGATTGAATAATACCTGACTCTAAAAATGATACCCCCGTGTCGCTCGAGCTTTGTCAGAATTTGTTACAGAGGGCAGTGATACAGTGCATTTTTTATTTTGCTAAGACAAGGACATATGTACCTTTGGATAAAATCCTGAAACCTGTCAGCTTGAGCATCTCTCAATGTGGCTTTGAGTAGCAGTTTCATAAATGTTAGTTGATCCGCCTTCAGTATAGAATTTTGACGAATGCCAATCGGATCAGCCTAGGGTAACTTTAAGCAGTGTTAATTTGATCAGTGTCTGGTGTCTGAATTTTAATCATTATCCGTGTCTTTGGGCCTGAAATGAATGAATTTTTAGCTACCTCAATATACTAGGTTTTTACCCGAGAACTTTGAGTCACCGACTAAAATTGTCCATAAAGGTTTCCTGTTCATCTTTTAATAACGGGATGTAGTAGAGCGCAATAAAAGAATGGCATACAGACAGACATATCCTTGAAAAAAGTGAAAAAAAATATGGCAAAATAACATGCGTGTTTTAGACTGGCCTTTAAAGAATACCAATTAAAATGAAAGTATAACTTTTAATATTTTATAAATTTGTAATTGTTTGTATTGATGCCCTAACTGGTTTAGTGTTGAATATCGTCTGGTTATTTAAAATTTTTTTAAAAGTTTATTGATTAATTTCTCAAAATAAAAATGCACACTTTAGAAAAAAATTAATCTTTTAAAATATATTGTAGTAGTGGAATAAAATTATTTTAAATCGACAGCCTTTGTTCAAGCCTGATATTACTGGGGAAAATGCGAATCGAGTTGTTGGGCAAAGATTCTTTTAGATGACGAAATATACTTTGCCATTTATCCAAGGTTCCGGTAAAGATCGATGACAACTTTCGAGGATAACTAATTCGCGCCATTCGTTTACCGTCGGAACAGAATGTTTCTAAGCAAAACTATCTATTCAGACAATGAAAGGCAAAATGAAGATTTCGCTTCTCAACAGGGTCGGTTTGAAAAAGGAATTGTGAACCTGGTTTCCACGAGACTACCGGCTCTGCTCTCTCAATTGCTGCCAGTTGTACAGGCGGCTATGACAACACAACACCATTCTTCAAACCCTTCACTTCCGGTTTGGGCATAGTCAGGAAGCATGGTCGCGGGGCGGAAACCGTTTTCCGCGAAATCAATCTACACCAAACCTTTTGTCTGAAATGAAAAAAAAAATTCCTTTCCGTTTCATTGTTTTCGGAGACCGGAAAATCAGAGACCCTCGGTCACCAGAAAGGGAGGGGGAGGGACACATTCGTCCGAGAAAGATGTCTGAAATATTCTCGCAGATTGGTTGCGGCGGGTAACTCAACCATGAATTTAAAGCTGTCAAAGTCGATATGACATTCTTCTATGGGTAAGCGCGGAAGACATTTTAACGGTTCATGGACAGAAATTCTGCTTTAGAACATCCTAGAAATTCGTAAAATTCCTTTCGCTAGAATTATGGTAGATTCTCCTCTTTTCACGCGGTTTTCTTTCTCTCTCTCTCTCTCTTTTTTTAAAAAAATCCGTGGCTGCCGTTATTGTCGTCATCGTTCAGTCACTGCAGCTAATGTCGGTAGTTTCCGCTACTCTCTTTGTCTTCGCTATTCTTGCTGCTTTTGTTGTTAGTGCCATTCTCCTTTTTTTTTTGTTTTTTTTTGTTTTTGCTATTCATATCGTTGCTTTGTTGCCATTATTCTTGTTTTTATGGTATTGATGTTGTATTGTTATTCTTATTTGCGAAAAAAGACAAAATACGACAAAACCGGATGTCGCAAAAACAGACCTTTATATCTTCGACTTAATAAATCTCACTTTTTTTTTTTTAAATACAACAAAGAATCGGAAAACATCAAAGGGGTTGATGTAAGAAACGAAAAGGAAATTTTGCAAATCTGCAAGTAATATATGAGTAATGATAGCGCATTCTCTGTGTATTCTCGAAGCGTTATAATACAGATTTAAGAAAATTAACTTAACACAGGAAGTTATTAACTTTCTTTTCACTTTGAAATTGAACAACACAATTGGAAAATTATTCACTTTGATCAATGTTAAGTCAATTTGGGGCAAAACTCCGCCGATTATCCAGTCAGGAGGTTTTACAAGCGAGTATTAAAAAATCTGTTTCAAGTTTACATACGCAGACTCCTTCCATATTTTTTAAACATCTCTAGAAATTTACACGGTAACCTACATATTTTTGCACTTAAGATGGAGGGGACTGGCAACCGGCGGGGGTCAGTCCACACGCCAAACCGCACGGATTCTTCTGTCTGGTCTGTAGGTTTTGGGCATCGAATAATTCTTTTATTTAGAGAGGATGCCGTAGTTACTGAACACCGACGTTTCGTACGTATTTCCGTTACCACGACAAGCACAGAATGAACTTTCGTCCACAAAATTCGGAGTGACCGCCAATAAAAACTCTTTCATCTGCTGTGACATCATCTTCATTAAGTTGCAACACCTTCCTGACCTTTGATATACTACAGCGGACAGGCGCTCGACGAAAACCATTGGTAACGGATGTGACTAAAGGCTGTTACGTGGACAGCATGTATTAAGGTTTCCTCTTGTTCTCTTTGGCAACCGGATAAAAGAAACCCAATTATAGATGTGATTTTCCACTCTGGGTGTGTGTGTGTGTGTTCTGTTTTTGTTATCTTTCTTGCATTTAGAGCAGCCTCGATTTTTAAATCCTAAACGAAATAAATTTTTTTTAAAAAATATATATATATATATATATATCAGGTTCCACGAAGACAAGGAACAAAAAAGCAAGTAGAAGCTGCAGTTTGTAAGGCAGGGCACGCACTCGTGATGTCTGCTTGCCAAGTAACAGTATCGCGAGACTTTACTTCAGGCAATAGCTGCGATGGTGGCGACACTAAAACGGAAACTTCACAGGGCGGTTAGGGTCTTTCTTTACGGACTCTAAGGAAATTCGACAAGAATAATATTGATGGCAGTGCTTCGTGTCGCCTCCCTTGAAGTACTCGGTAATGTGGGTCGTTTTAATGGATTTCCGAGTTGCTTTTGCCAAGAAGGAAAACAAACTGAGGCAACAACAGCACCCGCAGAATATCTCAGGTGTATGTAGTTGAGCGAACAAACGCTCTAAAAGGGAGACAATTACTTTTATCAAGTCAGGTCCCGGTCACACAAATACCTTCCGTTCTTGTTTTCGAGCCGGGCTTATATGATCAGAGTTAATAAGGTAATAGATTGCCAACTGTTTAAATGATTGCTAACATTAAAATAATGTCCACAAGGAATAATTTCCATTGTGCGCTTGGCTTATCACGCTGTCGGTAACGAAATACTTTAGACAGCTCTCGAGTTTCGCTGATTTTGCTTTAAATTGTTGTTTTTTTCCCCCCTTTCTTTTAACTGTTTTGAATATACAAATCTAAGTTTTTCTTTTCTGTTATGCCGCTTTTAAAAAAAAAATTTTTTTTTTTTTTGCTTTTATTCCTTTTTTCTTTTTTTTTTTAATCCCCCCCTCTCTACTTTTTGTTTGTTATCTTTATAACTTAGTCGTTCATCGCAAGAGGGCAGGACGTTATCCTAACCCGGAAACAAGAAATTCCAAACCGATTGTACTCTACCACTATTAACCATCATCGGCCGACAGTTTACTTAATTATTTCAAAACTCCGTTACTGTAACATCCAGCCGTGCGAAGACTTTGTAGACTTATAATACGACCCCCCCCCTAGCATTGGTAACTATAATTATATTATTCATTTAAAAAAACAACACTCGACGCAGACAGTATATGATGTACACTTGTGTGTGTGTGTGGTGTGTGGTGTGTGTGTGTGTGTGTGTGTGTGTGTATTGGCTGTTGTCGGTGGATTATCAAAGTCAGGCGATTTTATAAATCGACTCCGGAAAAATGTGTAGCATAAAAACTAGATGACGCCACACGCGCTGTATTTTCTAAATTAAGGGACAACAACTTAATTTTAAAAGAATGTTGTTGTTGTTGTTTGTTTGTTTTCTTGCGATGACGTTAAAGGAAATTAGCGTTAACGCTTGGCCCGTGAGTGCCGAAAGTAAAACCTTTGAGGAAACGTCGATAAAGAGGGAAAGGAATTCTCTTATCACAGCCCGAAGGTGCGACGTTTTAAAAAAAAAGGGGGGTCGCGGACAACGACCGGCAGGACCTGTTAATGTGCTCTCCTCGGGGCGGGTACCGCTTCGGCAGACATTACTCCTCTCCTCTCTCGCCCGGTCGCTTAAAAAAAAAAAAAAAAAGACAACATATGATTAAACCGCGAGTCAGAGCGATGACTAATCTTTGGCAGGATGCAGTACCGAAAACACAGCCGGTCAGCGGTAATAACGGCTCCACCGATGGGTCGCCGCATCTGTGGAAGTTTACCCATCTCTCCTTCGCTCTTTACCCAAAGCAGGCCGCGTATCTGAGAACCAGTCGCCATATTTTCTCTCTGCTCTCTCCTCCTCTCTCTCTCTCTCTCCTACCTCCCTCTTTTTAATTTAGCGGAACTTCTCTGATTCTACGCAGCTGTTTAGGTATCTTGCACTTTCCATTCAGATCCTGTCTAATTCCAGTCGTTTATTAAACTAGGCTAATCCCCCCCCCCCTTGGAAAGCAATCTTTCTGTCAAGTTCTCAACGTTTCCCAGTCCCTCATTACCTTGCTTTATTAATGTCAGGTGGATCAGCCTTCTTGCTTCACCTAACCCTTCCGCGAAGCACTTCTTTCTCCTTTTTTTTAAAACTCTCTTTCTTCTGGGAATCGAATTGGACTGTGGTTTCAAGAATGTATAGATTTCCACCCATCACTTATACACTCTTTAGTCCGGTTTCTAATTAACAGTAAATAATGCGCACTTTTAAACAGAGAAAACGGTGTCTTCCTTTTTGTGTGAGTACGTAAATAAAAGTCTCGGCCTAGGAGATGGCGCCAGCGTTGCAAACAGTTTCCAAGATAGCGCACTTTTTCATCAGACAAACCAGGAATCTGTTCGAACTCGCAGTTTTCTTTCTAATCTTGGCTAACTAGTACACAATGATATTTCTCAATATACTCAATCGTTACTTTGATTTATTATATTTTGTCTTGCTTCCCAGATCAATAAACAATTTGTTTTGTGGTTTTAGGGTTGATTGATATCTTTCTCCAGGTGACGACTCACGCAAGTTTAATATTACCTCGTAGTCTATCTAAAACTACTCACCAAAGAACTGATACCGAGCTGCTCTGGGTATTTACATTTGAAGTTACCCTGAAATGCAGATTACTATTTATTTATTTATGATATTTTTATTCTGGTTTTAGCTGAAACAGATAAAACAAATCGCTTATATTTACAACTTAGTTTATTTTCTTATGCAACCCCAAAGAAGAAGTGTCAATCCGAAAAAAAAATTTTTTTAAGTTAGTGTCGCTGCAGATAAATTTTGCATTTTAATTTTATTAAGGTTTTGGTTATTCTAAATATGTTACTGCAAAAATAAGGAAATATTTAGTTTTATATTAAGAAGCATTAAACGCAACTCTGTGATTTGCATTAAGCGTCGTTGCAGGATATTCTTTTCCGAAGAATTAAGAACTTACACTCGGACACGAGAAACAAAAGAAATCTTAATGGTTTGTTACAGCGAAAGTGTCAACCATGTAGGTGAGGAAAATAAAAAGGGTACTTTTGTGGGAAATTACAAAACTTTACTAGCCAGGTCGTAAATCCTTGATCTCAAGTCTGCTTCAGCTCTAAGGGGTTAAGATAGATTTTGTCAGCGAGTTTATTTATTATAAGAAAGCAGGAAGCCATCGTGTCTTATACAAGACCGCGCTGTTTATTACTACTTAAAGGTACATCCGAAATTTAATGAAGCGTTTAATTACTGGCCATCGTCATATGCCAGCAACGTAACCATTTAATCCTGTTTTAGCACGTGTTGTCTTTCCTTAGTCATATTGACCCTACCTTGGCACGTGTTGTCTTTTTTTAAAATCAGATGTCGACAGTCAGGGTTACCTGTCTCACTCACTCATTTGTGCTCGACGTCAAGCTATGCTTTAGTATTCGCAGACATAGTGTAAACTGCATGTTACCATAGTTTTTTCTCGGCACGAAGAATGGCGGTACTGCTGACTGTTGAGACTATTCGAAAACTGTAGTTCAGATGAATACAGACAAAGCTAGAATATTCAGAAACCGAACAACTTCGAATGACCTTTAAAATTCAGGTGAAGCCCTTCATTATTTTAACCATTCTCAAGTCTTAGTTATGTTTCAAGAATTTAGAGAAGACTTTGCTGAAGTTCCGACTTTACTTAGTCAGTTAATGACTATGTCCGGACATAGATTCAGTGGGAATGATGTTACGATGGTAAACAATTTCAGAGTTTTACTTTTTATTTAAGGCAGGATGAAAACCTAATTCGCGTTCTGTTTACAGGCGCCCGTCCAACAGCGATCAGGTCGGAACACGTAATTGTCACTTGCTGATTTTAAATGTCTGCTTCTTTTTGTCGTCTCCTTTCCCTCTACTGAAAATAAAAGGAATCAGCCGGATGTTGTTAATCTGACGTACATTTAAAAAAAAAAAAACAACTTATTTTTATTTATTTAGAATTTTGTAGACTTTCACTGAGCGCCATAATTAGGAACGTACCAATCAGATAATACATCGGGAATGAAGGAGAATAGTTTGATGTAAAAAGTCCTTTGTGAGAAAAGTAAAACGATAAACATTTTTTTTTTACAACTATATATTTTCTAGGTTCATGTACATTAATAATTAGGCATTAATTATTGACTATTACATCGTTGAGTCTGCATTTACAGCCGCCAGTGAACATCTTTCTTTGGATGTCCTATGCTGGTTGTTGCGAAAATTCACTTTATATTATACAAGCATCCGTCAGTTTCCCAAAGCTTGCAGGAATTCCCCACCTCCTTGGAGCCACGAAGAATATTTTGACCAACATCCGCCGCTTTTTTTCTCTGCTACCGTAATGTCCGACCACAGTTACCCATCCGCTACTGCGATTTTTGACTAAAGATGTCGGAGACAGCGTATTTGTCAGCAGAGCTTCCCGTTTCTACAGATAAAAACTGTTCAGCTTCAAACCGGCCATCTCGTCGGTCCGATTTAACCATCGCGATGCCGAAAGCAGATATGTCCGCTTTGACATTTATAGCCATGCAGGAAGCAGATTTACCCTACGGCTTAAATTTACTAAAAGTTAAAGTGATTTTACCAGAGATAGAAAGAAGTACCGCGAAGATATAATTCTCTGTACTTTTAAGATATCTTCTCTTGTTAGCGATGATTTTGTACGTGCGTCTTTAAGAATCGCACCAGTGTCATCTGAAACCTGTCGTCAGTCAGTCAGTCAGTCAGGACGTTTTGGTGGTTTTCAAAGAATAAGTTGATTTGGAGATTCGTGTTAAATAAGCCAAATTTTCTAAAGCCTCCAGTGTTCAGCTTTAGTTGTTCTCACCAGGTTTTCTTCAACTTGAAAAATCTTTGCGTAAAAATAATAAAAAAAAATATTTAGAAACAAAGGAAGTGTTTTTTTTTTTTAATTTCGTGATGTGGTAGAAAATGTGACTTCCTAACACGTTAGATTGTCATTAATCTGTTTATTACATTTATACTTTGTCAACTCAAAATAGATCTGGTCTTTAGTCATTAAAGGCAACAAGACACTCCTTTTACCAAAGATAGATAGATAGACGGACAGATAGAAAGATAAATAGGGAAAGAGGATAAAAAAGAGACTGATCGAAAGAGTGAGAGAAATAGAAAGAAAGAAAATGAGCATGAGAGAGAGATATGACGTCAGTAGAGCGAGAGAGAGAGAGAACCTGGCACAACAGACGCCATGTCCTGCAGTGACGCAGTAGTCCACTTTTCTCTGGTACCCGCCACCATCTCGGTAACAAATACAGATTCCACGTGATATTTCCCGACAGTCTACTTTACCGTCTCGTCTCGCTCAAGCAACTGATGCCCGCGCAACCGGCCAGCAGACAAAGGAATGGAGGAAATGCCCTCGAAGAAATAAAATGGAGACCTGGGGGCGGGCGGCCTCGTTCTCGTATACTTTTCTGAAGACACCTGTGGCCATTTCTCCCGTGAGCGAAAGCGAAGACAAAATGGCTAGAACTGGTTGACACCCCTACCCCGTTTCTCCGTTTTAGACTAGGCTCGTGAACACCGGTATCTTTCTTCAGGTTTCCCCACCATCATTGGTCATCTCTTCTCCCTCCCCCCCCCTCCGTGTATACCACACCCCACCAAACACTGACAATAGAAATAAATTTAAAGGGAAAAAGCAGCAAATGTAGCTGCTACACCCGATCTCTTGTTTATCTGTCATATCAGTGTTATGGTAAATACATAAATTGATAGAAGCCGACAGGCTGCCATATATATTGCGTGGGTTCTCGAGAAAGAAAAAAGAGAAAGCAGCCTAAATATTCCAAGTATCTTTGTCAACACCCATGAAACGTGATGATTTGTTGCAGTGGGAAAATGTTTTACTTTCATATTTACGAATCATAAATAATATTAGCGCCGAGTGTTGCCAACAGTTCGTCGGATGGAAAATCGTCCTTTTAAGCCGACACTAATCAAGAAAAAAACACTAGAGGTTTAGCTGTCGTCTACTTTCTGGATGTCCGATAGCAGACTTGCAGTTTCCATCTTCGTTTTTTAAAGCCAAACATAACACGTACGCATTAATCGATCTGTTTAATGGAATCACATTAGCTCGAGTTATATTCGCGATTCCCGTAGCTTTCGTCCCAATCAATACGATCTTGCCCACGGTGTAAATAATCCCATTAAACATTAAATAGTCTATAGTTAGTTAGTATAAAAGGTGGAGAATTCATTGCGTCTTATCCAAGACCTCCATCATTCAAGAGCCGTTTTTCAGGTCAATTGTTAACTGGTTGAAGGACATTGTCAGCATCAACAACACCCGATCTCCTCAAACATCTACCGCAACCACAGCTGGAGCGAACACTGATGCCCACAGACGTGACGTGTTTCTAAAAAAGGGGAAGGACCCCGCAGATGTGGGCCGCCCAATCGCCCTGACTTCGACAATATGCAAGCTGATGGAGCGCATGATCGGGAACCGTGGCAGGCCGGAAGGGACGAAGCAGATTGTCACAGTTCATCACCGACGGGTTCCAGTCGACACAGCGCAAACGCACTGTTGCTGCCTTCTTCGACTTCAGCAGAGCGTATGACCGAGTCTGGCGCACAGGCCTGCTAATACGAATGTCAGAGCTGGGTGTCCCCCTGCGCTTAATTGAATGGGTGACGGCATGGTTCACCAACCGCACTGAAAGGGTCAGAATCAACGACTCAAAGGGCCGCTCGCGTACCTTCAAGGAGGGCTTACCACAAGGGTCAGTCCTCTCAACCATGCTCTTCACTATCTATATAAACAGCCTACTGGGTGAGTTTGAGGAGTCTACACACGTCAGTGCGTACGCAGACGACTTAGTGATCGCGTGTAGCGGTCGTATAAAAACAGAGGTGGCCCAATCCGTCCAAAGAGAAGTCGATAAAGTGGTGGCATGGAGCGAGGCTTACCTTGAATACCTCCAAATGTGAGACAGCCTTCTTCAGCCTTGGAAATACAGAGTCTACATGGCAGCGCAACGTCTCTATCGCCGGTGTCCGGTTGTCCTGCAACACTCATCCGACCTTCCTGGGTATACGCTATGATCGACAACTCTCCTTCGGAGAACATGTCCATAAGCTCTGTCAAACACTTCATCGCCGATCAAATCATCTTCGTGTGTTAGGAGGCACCTCCTGGGGGTGGCATCCCGGAGAACTGAGACAAGTCTATATCGCGACGCTACGCAGCTTAGCTGAATACGCGGGACCGGGCTGGACACCCTGGTTGTCAGCCACCAACATCGGCAAGCTCGAAAGGGCACAACTACTCGACGTGCAGTAATTCGCAGACAATGCCGCCCACCGCCCGTAACACACCACCGACTAAAGGAAGTCTTCGCAAAGAAGCCCAACGAGCGGGCAGAATCCGCCCTCTCCAAAGCCGGTAGAATGGATCTCATCCGCTTCCGATGCGGCCACCATCCAGCACTACGGCGTTGGCTCCACCTGATCGGCAAAAGCGACGATGCTACCTGTCGACTGTGTGGTGAAGAGGAGTAGTCCGCGGAACACCTGTATCTCCGATGTCCAGCCCTGTTGGTGGGGCGTCACCACCGCCAACTCGGCACCTCGATGGAGGAATTGGTCCGCCTCCCCAATGACAGTCTAGCGCTTCTGAGGATCATCCTCAGGCGCCTGCGGTGATTCAACAACAACAACAACAACAACAACCACCGGTGATATCTTTACTTGGCCAACTTACGGTCAAGATAATCTCTATTATTTCTCACAATACGTGGCTTAAAAAAATTTATGGCTATCCACAAGATCAAAACCATTTATTATTTTTAAAAGTTGATTGAACGTTTAATAACCAAACCAGGTAAATATAAATAAACAGTTTTAATTTTTATGCGAATTATATATGATAAAAAAAGGGGGGAGACTGGAAAACGTTGAAGTAAATTCATACCCAACATCTTCCATCACTTCCCTATCTTTTCTAAGCTAAGGACTCGGACAGAAGAGCTGTCGTGAGTGAACCAGACTTTTTTTAAAAATCTTCTTGATTTATGCTTGATGCTTCACCCTGGAATCTTAGCGGCTTTGTCAAGAGATTATTAAAGTGCGTTTTTATTCTCTCTCTTCTTTTTTTTTTGGAACATAAGGTTTTCGTACTCCCGTCAAATCTCTGTTTTCTAGTTTGGGATCTTCCCTGTAATAACGAGCCTAACTGGCAACCCGCACGGATGTCAGCGGTGATTTACGAAGGCTTTGTCCAGAAGAACGTCGGTATGGTTCGGTGCGAAACCAAAGTAACCACGCTCTTGTGTTACACCGTGGTGTAGTTTACAGTTGGGCGCCATTGTGTGAAGTGAATCGTGGGTGGGGGGGGTAATTCTGTTGGTTGCGGTCTGAGTCTCAAGTACAGAATTCGGTTCCCAGGGATAGGGAGAGTTTATAATCCCGCCTTCCCCAACCCACCACCAACACCACCGTGTCGTAAAGCATCTCTCACATGACTTACGCCGGTGTTAATTTAGAAAACGATGCAAGACAGACACCCTCCCTCCTCGAGCTTGAATTTCCAAACAGATGGAGTAAGAAAACCACAAAGTTCGCTTTTGTTTACCCGTGTGCGTCGCATGATTACTCTTGTATAATAGATCACTCTTATTATAAGAGAGGACACATGATGAACACCCGGTTAGCTGGTTGGTGGTAGAAGACGCGAACTTCACGCTATTGTTTAGGCTGTTTCCCCTATACACAGTAGTAAATAATGAAAATAGTCAAAAAAAAAAACGGATGAGATTTTGTGTACATTTCCAAACGTTGATACAACGAACCCCGTCGATCCTCTCCAGTTTTCAGACTTTATTCGCACCCTGGTTCACCCATGCACTACTGGTCATGCAGCCGAAGTTGGGTTTTTGAAACCGAGATCTGCTTCGGCAAGGAACGCGACGGCAGGCGGGGTTAAATGTCTGTTGCTGGACTAGGCCATTAGTTCTTCACTTCTTTCTGTCCATTGTTAGAAGCCAGAACAACAACAACAACAACAGCTCAGCAGCAAAATTCCCCATATAAGACAGCAGATTAAGTCTGACAGCAGCCGGATCGTCCAAGTGTGACGCACCAATCGATTGGCGTCTGCAGCTTTCAGAGGCACTGAAACGAGAAAAAGCTAAGAAGAAACATCTTTGGTCCTCCTTTTGTATTGTTGGCAGGGACGGAAAGAACGGCTGTTCTTTCTGCGAAGAACTGCTCCTGACACTGAACCATTCGCCGGGAACCTCCGAAAACAGGCACGCCCACGAACTGGTTCCGTCCTGGGTCTACACGAAGAGAAGTGATTTAAATCGAACCAGCGGTACTTTATCAAAATAATCTATCGATGTTTAGATATAAATAAGCAAAAGAGTTGTATTAAACATAAACCTTAAAAGCATCGCGACGAGCCATTGACTTTCCACCGACCAAAACAGGCTACCTACCTCACTTCTCCGCCGCTACTCGACAGAGTTTCCACCTTGACTGGATTTCAAATTATTCCGAACTACCAAGATAGTTTATCGCCTGCACTGATATTCTAAACAACGACAGACGGACTACAGCAGTATAATCTAAGTCCACAAGCTCAGCGCTGGCGTAGAAGTCCGAACAGCTAAGCCCTGAGTCTACACCTGAAGTGAAATATTGTCTTAAAAGAGGGAAACTGGAATCTTGTAGTACATTAATCAGGTAAATCTCTACGCAAAATCTGATGCAGTTATTTTCTTAAAGGCTGAACAAATCGAAATCGTGAGTTAGCAAGGATGATGGTGAAGATGATAAACCGGATGGATGATATCACGAGATTTTCTGCTAATTAGAAAGTCAAAGGTTGTAAACCAATTGTGCGATGCTAAGTATTTCATCGCGGAGTTTATGCTCCCTTACCAAGGGTTGGCGACGGAACCTCATCAGCTGCGCTGTTCCTTTAGTGGTTTTCTGAAAAGCATCAGAGCGGCCGTTTGAGAGCGGACCCGTTCGTCTTGACTGTGTTTGTGACACACTCTGCAGCTAGTGCTCGGACTAATTTTTTAAAGGCCGAGAGGAGGAGGGGAATACCCCCCTCTCCCCCCCACTTTGCCAGTGCCAATGTCGTCCGTCCCCGACGGTAAGGCCACTCGCCGAAGGCTGGCGTCAGCTTATTTCAGGTGTCGAGACGGTATCGGCCTTTAGAGCGTGGAAGCATGGAGGCACAGGTGAACCCTATCTGAATGCTCCTGCATAAAGAATAGAAATCGCCACTTCAAAGACACTTAACCCCCCCCACCATGAATTCGATGTAATTCACGAAAGCAAACTATAAATATGCAAGATAAACTTTTCAAAAAAACCGAGCCACAAAATAGGCACGGGGGGGGGGGTTTGCTAATCGGAGATTGATTCCACGTAGACTTGAAAACGTATAAGAGATATAAATAAACTGGTCTCTTTTCAGTTGATTCCATACCCTTTCGGGCCCCTCCCAACCAACAGCGTTTTCCTCTCTCTCTCTCTCTCGCTCTTTCTCTCTCTCTCTCTCTCGCTTCTCTCTCTCTCTCTCTCTCTCTCTCTCTAATGCATAAACTCTGTGCCGCTACCATTCTGAGCGAAACGACGTTTACAATAAGACGACGAGGTGGAGTATTTCTGCAGGGTACAGACACGGAAGCGGTTCTCAACACGGCCTTCCGCGACTTTGGGAGTCTAATCGGCACAGTTGGTTTGCGTTACACTCGCCGAATTCCGCATATAGAGCGAGGACTGGACTTTATTAGCGGAAAACGCTTCCCCCCGCTGTTCTGACGGAGGAATTTGTTTTTTTTTTCTTTTTTTTTTTCCAATTATCTTTATGTTTCACTAGAAACTTTTTTTTTTTTTTTGTATTCTCTTTTTGTTTTCACACCGAATTGCGTGGAATCAATTAACTTCCTTTTAGATGAAGCTCGAATTTGTTTAGTTTAGGGTCGCGAAATTCAGGAATAGCACCGAAAGGGGGGGAAAAAGAAGGAAAAAAAAAGTAAATTAACAAAAGACGTAGGTGTACTTTTTGGCGGTCAGAAGTCTGTGAATTTTCGAGGAAGGGTTATTTGGCCGTTAGAGCGGGAGTCGCAGCGGGTCTCGGAAAAATCAGGCGTTCCCTGTCACCTCGACGGCAAAAAAAACGACGAGAAGATTTAAAGTCGAAGTCGACGGAGGGCGTGTGTGTGGTGGAGACATCGTGTGAACTCCGATAAAAACTCGGTCGTTGTAATGTTGCATGGAAATGAAAAAAAGGGGGCGTGGCGCGGCTACCGGCAACTATCGCGTCTGTAGCATTTACTGCGATTCCCTTAAATCAGGTCTTTATATATTAAATAAAACAATGGTGTTGTTACGGGTGGCTGTGTGAAATCCGAAACAAATTCTGCTCGTCGGCCGATAATCTTTTTTTTTTTTTTTTTTAAATAATAAAAGCACGGCGCCACGACATTTTGAAAATGGCCCTTAATCTCTTTCCAAAGAGGAGAAATCTTCCCGGTGGGAGGAAACTTCGCGCGACCGGCTGGTACAGGGGTTGGTGGGGTACACGCCGGGTATTTACGCCGAATAAGGTGTGCAAAACGTAAATAAAGCGGGATGACGACTTTCGTATCAGTTTACGGCAAACTGTTTTTATCTGGGAGTTACAAGTGTTTTTTCTTGTTTCACCGAGTCCGAAATGTGGAATATTTAGGGCGCACGTTAACGATCTCCCGAGGACTGATAAGGCATTTCCTCAATTTGAGCAATTAAACTGAGAGAAATCGAGACTAGAATTTTTGTTTTTTTTCTAATCAGCTGGTAAGGTTGTCTGGCCTTCCCCGCCAGGTTGGTGGGAAACTTGTTCACTAGTATACCGCCAGGGTGGTGTTTGTTTGTTTGTTTTTTCACAACCGATCTGCACGGTTAGGAAGAGACAATGGCGACTGACTCACTGTCCCGAAATGTACCGTTTTAGACAACATTGCAGAAGTATCAGGAGAGCTTAAAACGCTCTCCGTCCTCCGGGGGAGGGAGTTGTCGTTCGTCCATCGATGCTCCGACCGTTTGTAGGTTTATCGTGAAGAACGTCACGTGGTGCGGAAAGGTGTGACGTCAAAGGAACTAGCAGACTGTTTGATCACCAGGGAGACGTCTAACGGCAACGTTATCATTCACGCGTGACGTTTCCCCCACTTATCACTAATCACGATTCTATATTATTTTCTCTCTCAACGATCACTGTTCAGGATTTGTCAGTAATCGATTGGTTTTGCGCAGTAAAGAAGAGTTCGCACAGCACCGTTAATCGCGACTGCCTTGTTACCATCTTCGGTAAAAAAAAACAAAAATATAACGGTGGCATTACAGTTAACTTAATGTACTGTTCCTATTTAACTGTTTAAAAACCAGGAACTGAACTGTTATTTTAATAAAAGACATTTCAGAAAGTTCTGAACGATCGGAATTACATTGAATGGATTTTGACAGGTGTAAACTTTAGTAAACCGTGAGTCCAAAAAGTGGATAAACCGACGGAATTATGTTGATCTTATTTCATAAATGGTTTTATCGCAAAAGATTAAAAGTTAACGCAAGCGCCGAGCGACTGTAAACGGACAAACATTCGGCTGGTGTTGTAAGCGAACCTGTGTCGAATTCACATCGTGAAAGGAAAAACAACAAAATGAAGGTGCGAGAAACGATACAGCCGCACCTGAGAAAATAGCGCTCCGTTCTGCGTGTCCGCAGTTCTGGCATTATGTGAAAGGGCGAGCATTAAATTACCTGTTAATGAGCACAGTCTTCTGTGGTTCCGTTTTTGATGCGAGGATGAGGCAGACTTCCCGCGTACGAGCGAGTCACGCACCTGCCTACAAGCTTTCTGAGTCTGCTTTCAGAAGTCGAGCAATGTAAAGAAGTGCGTATATTGGGCGACTTTTTAGCGTGCTGAGGGATGGAGGGAAGAGGGGGGAGAGAGAGAGAGAGAAAATGTGTAGAAGTGACATTTTCTGACCAATCAAAGAGGTGTGTTTTGGTCTATGGCCGATCAACACCTGTTCCCGTTTACTTATATCACGAAGCTTCTTATTTCCGGTTTTCTTTCATCGATCCTTTAGATGTTGTTGTTGATGTTGTTGTTTTTGGTACCCTTATCCCTCCTTTCCATTCTTCCGCACGCCTGTCGTTATTCTTTCTCACAAAACACTTATTTTAGAACATAAATATAGCATTAACTAAGAACCCCTGACGTGTTTATAGGTCTGGTTATACTTCCAGACAACACCTTTAGCCGGGGTTCCATCGAAGACAACACTAATACTGTGCTTCCTCCCTCTCTCTATTACGCAGGCGCAAAGTTTTTTTTTTTTTTTTCCGTTTATGCAAAGCATTTTGTCCTGGCAGCTGCATACCCAGCCATTACATGTATTGACGCATGCGTAGCCTCGAACGCCTCCGAGCTGACGTCAGCGCACTGCGCCATTCCAGAAGGACTGCGAGAGTTTCTTCTTTAGAAAAGAGCAACTTGTGTTTAAATGGAAAAGAAATGTTTGGGGTTAATCAACGCCAATAAGCGTGATCAAGTTACGTAAATACTGCCAGCTCTAAGGTTCGACGGTATCCGTGGCGTCTATGTCACTTCCTATTCAAAAAACTGCAAACGTGGTTTTGTGTTGGTGGTGGTGAGGAGGAGGAAATAACGGCTAACTTCAATAAACTATGAGATGTTATTCTGAAGCAAGCAACATGGAATACAGCGACAAAAAAAAAAAAAACAACTAGCGAAAAAAAGTGGAGCTGGGATGAATCCCGTTTTCCTTTTTCTCGCTGGGGGACTTTTTACTTTGGAAGAGCTTGACATATTTTATATGGAGTCTCGCTTTGCGGATTCTTATTTGCTGTAAGTGATGCTGGCGTGGAAGCGTGTCTTCTTTCCTAGCCGGCCGCGTGGATTTTCTCCGGTTTACTCCGGTTTCTTCTCGCACAGGATTTGGTCTACTCCCCTTTCTAATTTTTTTTTTTATTATTGGATAGGGGGTTTACTGCCCCCTGCAGTGGAGGAATTAATCCTCGTTTTTAAAGATTCTTACTCATATTTAACAACACGTGAATACTAACCATCTTTCGGATCATGTTACGGAAGTCAGAACTGTGGTTATATTAATAAATAAAATTTATGAAACTACATCCGTAAGCCCTAACTTACGGGCTGGTGGTACATTACTAAATCCCAGAGCTACCTGCTCCTTTTCAAGGTAACTTAATTATAGGATGTAGCAACAATTTTACATTTATATAATTATTGAATTCTGTGGCTTTAGGGGAATTTAGACAATTAACTTGAAAGAGAGCAATAAACTATTTTGCAGATAAATAAATCATTTAAAAAGAGTTGAAAATTAGTAATGCTTATCAAACAAAGAGTTTTAAAATATTTATCAGAAAAAATAAAGAAAACTTTTTTTTTCGTTTCCTGGGGACACAGCGACGCAGATAAAATAAATCACATGATGAGAGTGGTTTTGGTTGGTTTGAGAAACTCGCCGAGAGAGGTCTCCTCTGTAGCAAACAGCAGGTTCTGACGTGCGGCCAGAAAGAAAGGCTGAAGCGATGGTGAGAGAGCTCTAAGATCTGTTTTCTGTAGAAACGTCGGCTACACGTGCGTCCCGTAATTTTGAACGAGATCTAGCCCAGTTCCTTGAACACCGAGGTTTGCAATACCTTATAAAAGATGAAAAAATTGCCAGGGAAAACTGCATAGCTGGCCGTCACTCTCTACATAACATTACAATCGGCTTATTGTATATTGTGTTTAGATAATAACTTTATAATGGAAAAGGCGCAACTCTGAATGGCTTATTCACCAGGTAACCAGAAAAAAGATTTTGAATGGTAAAATGCGTAAGAAAATTATTTTTTCTGTGTTGATGTCTAACAAATGAGCCAGCAATCAGAGTTACAGTTCTTTCACCATACAGTTTTATCTAAATAGAATATTCAAAATGAAGCGTAGTCATGGTGATGTGTTTGCTTAATTTAAAAATATTTCAGCATAAAAATGCGTTATTTTTATTACTTAATGTAATGTGGTAAATATAATGAGATAGCCGATTAATAATAATAATGGTACACGCAGTTTAAGATTGCTTAGAAATATTTTAGCAGAAGTATCTCTTCGTTTACATAAACTAAGAGGGAATTAATAATAATAATAATAATAATAATAATAATAATAATAATACAGTTAAAGGTTAGTAAAACTGGGCTATAAAGATATTTATCTCACTAAAACGTGTAATAAAATCTAATGCAATAACCGCAAGGTGCTTGAGACGGAATCACTGGCTTGCTTGGTCGCGAATGACGGTACAGCCAAATTTCGTCGTCCTCGGTCTTCCTGGCGGTCTTACATCAAGAACCGATCTCGTGCTGTGTGGGTGGCTCGTCACGCTACTGGCATTTCTAGGAAACCTAACGACAGCCCGACTGGGTTTCGTTTGCTGATGAGAAACGTAAATTCTGACCGACACGAAGAACAGGCATCTCGCCTGGTTAAACGTGGTTAAGCTTTTAGCACTTGATCCTTGCCTGTCTTTGCGGTGTTTCAGATTAAAACGTCCGGGTCAGAATTTCGGAGAAGTAATTCTTGCTCCACGAGGCGATAATTACGTTGTATTCGGAGTCGGGCCATGTCGGGGATATTATTATTATTATTATTATTATTATTATTGGTGAGGAATGTTTAAGAGTGAAGAACTTTAAAAAATTTTTGTTTCCTGAGTCTCTTACGAAATCATTCGGGGGTAGTAAAATCACGACTGGGCTTCTGAGAAAACAATCGATCAGGCTATGGTACCTTAAAAAATAATAATTGTACTTTTATTACGAAGCGATGTTGAACTTCCACGTCAGTCAGGTTTCACTTTATTTGTACACCACCCCAGACTAAGAGTTGGCCTTTGTGTCGGACGGGCTGCGTATTTTCGGGGATGCAAGACGCGTGGGGCTGAAGCGATTTGTCGGGGTTATTGTATTAACGACGGTAGACGGGGAAACCTTCGGGCGCACGACACGAAAGAGTTATTACTGTCGAGCATTCACACGAGGTTACGGCATGGGTTATCGCGAAGATTGCGAAATATGCAAATCCATTCAGGCAGACATCGTAACCTCGTGTGAATGTTTACGTCGGAGTCCTGGCCCTCGACGGTGACGCGATCGGCGAAAACCCAGATTTTATCTTCTCCGATTCGTCTGTCGCTTTCTCTAACACGTCCCTGGTGCACTTAAGATCCCCCCTTTTTTGTTTTTTGAAATTTATGTTAGCCGAACATTTATTTACCAGAAATTATTATTGTTATTGTTATTATAATTATTATTATTGTTTTGTCGCGAACGCTGATAATGAATCTTGTGTTTTCCGGGAATGTGAGAAGGAAGGCAGCCCTTCCTCCCACCCCTGTCTTTCTCTCCTGCTTTAGTTCATGCCCAGCGCGTGACTTTTCCATCTTAACAATGGGCTGCACAAAACCCGCCGCAGCTGCAACTGAAAGTCGCCCGGTGGATGACCACGAGAGAGAGAGAGAGAGAGAAATAAATGAAGAGTTTCCGATTTCCTTCCACATCGGAAGATGAAGAGCTCTCTAGTAGGTACATACATCTCTGCCCGTGTGGTTTCCTATGCTGAGAAGTAAATGGGTCGTGAAACCCGCTCAGTAGGTAAAGCAGACGATCCATAATCTCTTAACAAAGGTAGGGATCCGCGACCCCGGCAATCAGGGACACGGGACGCGACAAAGTGATAAGTGAAAAGAAAAACAGAAAACAAATGCAAGCTCGCGAAGAGCAACCGGAACCAGACTCGGACCATTTGCGGGTCGTCAAAATGTCGCGTCTGACGATTTAGTAAAGGCGAGTAAAGTCCATTTTTACATGACGTTTACTGCCTGTCGTCATAGGTGGACTACCGAAGAGTTAAACGCGTATTTTGTCCAGAGAAATAAAACTCGATATCTGTCCTGGCGCAGGGGGAACTCGTGTAGTTTTGATGACGTAGGTACCTCACTGAGAACGTACTTTCCCCAGTTATGCAGGTCTTTGAACAGCTTCCGTCTTTTGGTTTTATTAACTAAAAACAAAGCAAATTAAATATTTGTTTTCAGCGAAAGTAAACCCCACCCTGTGGCCCATATGTTGCCAATGCTTTCGCAAGAGGAACTCAAGTATGCAAATAGTCTCTCGTTAAGCATACCTTTTGACTTTATTTGTGTGCATTAAAATGGAACGTCTGTATTAAGTGAAACGGATCTGAGGGGGACCAACTGTGACACTGTCCGACAGAAGAATTAAACAAAAAAAGCCAAAGCCAAATTATAGGAAGGAAGAGGTCAGGTCATTATGGAAAGTTGTCTACCTTCAGCAATTGCCATGGGTGTGGTGGTGCTAGTGTATCGGCAGGAGGGGTGCTGTCGGATCGTGATAATCCCACCCCTCTGTGGCGGGCGGGACGTCTACGGAGATATCGCGAGAGGACAAATACACGGAAGTGTTCGGCCGAGAGGGATGGAGACCCATCCCGAAAGCAGGCGATGACTGACAGTGCCTTTTAGAAATCCCGGTTTTCATTAATGGAAGACTTAATAATTGCGGCAGTTGATATTTTAAAAATAATATTAGTAAAAATAGTAAAATTAAGGCAACTCGCGTCATGGATTACTTTGGTAAATGGGGATCATGTCCTTGAAGTAATGCATCGCTTGGGAGATTTAGATCCCTGTCGGGTTTTCATACTTGGACGGATGTTCCAGGCGATATTTAAAAAGTTCAAAAATCTCATATCAGTCAGTTGTGGATTTGGTAATTAATACTTAAATATTAAAAGATTTTTTAATACACGAAAAGGCATATATTTGAAATGATTTCAGCTCTGTGTGTCGTGTTGTGTGCCAGCCAGCGAGAAGAATAAATTTAAAATACCAAAACACGGCGGCAAGAAATTGGATTTTGTTTATTGGAATAATTACACTAATCGTCCTTCGCCCTTTACACATTTCAGTTTTAAAGTTTACTTATCTTTCGTGGCCCCCTAAAGTTCGGTAGGAATGTCCGGCGATCAGAATGGTCAAGAACGTAGTGGCGTCTAAGGCCTGGACGGACGTCCGTCGCACATGGGTTGTCGATGTACCGTCGTCTCCGTGTAAGTTGCTCTCTTCACCCATCTTGCCCACCCCATGAGCTGTGGGCATGGCTGATACATTTTGTCGATTGCTCCATGACGTGTTTAACAAATGGCTGCAGAATTGCGTAATTCAATGGCGTCTCTCCCGTCCGTCACAGTAAACATCGCTGCACAAATACTCCCAGTTCTGTAGTTTGCGTCGGTTTGGTAAGGAAAGGAAAAAGCATGCCCATGATTGACTCGGGCTTTTCGCTTTTATCCTACTCTGAGTTAGTTCCTCTGGCGCGCCCCCCTCTGTACAAGCCGCTATGGATGACTTCCGGATGTTTAAAAATAGAATAAGTATGCTAAACAGAATTAAGGGTTTTTGTCGAAGTTTTTCTGTGTCACGTAGGAAGGCTTCTAGCACGAGTAGGGGCCATGGTTAGTGTGCGTGTGATGTGATCCAACTTGTTAATATGTCAAACGGTTTACGTTTCCCCATTTGCATCTCTGGCAGTGCGGGCCGAGGATATGGCAAAGATGCAGTTTGTAGGCTCTTAGATTAAACATGTCCTCTAGCGTGAGAATAACCCTACGGCGTAGTCCCGAACACGTTGTGTAAATGCATGTCGCAATCCCAATATTTACAAGCTGCTCATGCTTCAGAGGAAGCACGTACTTGTTTAAACAATTTAAAATGCTGTTCCAGATATTCTTCTGCAATCAACAGTGTCGGAAATTGTGGACGTACCTGATTTGGTCGCGTACCGATTCTCTCTGCGACTCGCACCACAAAACAGAATAAAAAGTTCTTGCCAGAACCTTCCTCGAGGAGAAAACCCCACCCCGATACGACTGGTGCGACAAAAAAAAAGAGAAAATGTCGGTGTTGAAAAGTTTGCCAAAAACGAGTTGGTTCCCATTTTTCAGCGGTGATTCCTACTCGGACACTCGGACACCCATCAGACAATCTTTACTGTGAATGCCGTGTAAAGATTAGACTTTTGGTTCTCGACGCCATCAACCCTAGATGGTTTACCGTTTGGTGTAAGACTTTATTAAGAGAAATCACAGATAAACTTTATCGCTGTTGGTAATATTTTTGCACTGTGAAATTCAACAGATCTGAGTCTAACAGCGTATCTGGCAAGGAAGATAAAATATTTGTTAAATGCCAACAAGAAAAAGTCGTCATCTAATAATTTAGTTAACAGATACTTTCTTCTTTTTATTTAAGAAAAAAAAAAGCTCAGTTAATTCAGAAGATATAAAACCAAAACGATATTAATTACTCGCAATGCTCGAACACCGTTTAACGTTACGAAATCACTTATCCTCTCACGGTGACTGGGATGTGTTCATTATGCAAACTGAACTCGCTTTTCCGTTTTGTAAGATTTGTACCGGTTGTGCCGGAAGTGGCAACTCAGAGCTCGTGATACATTTGGGTAGCAGAGGAGACATTATCGTCGAAACAGACAGAAGTCTGTCGATGGCGAAAATGACTGTCAACGAGTATTTTAATGTTGTTGTTGTTGTTGTTTGTTTCTTTTTTTTTGAAAGGTTGGCCAACATTTGAGAACTTTTGTCGAAAAGGATAAGCGGGGGTGTCAGCTCCAGACTTTGTCGGTTTTCCACTTCGTCCGTTCATTCGTGCAAAACGTAATAGATCTGGGTTTCGTTTCAGCGATGCACGGTCGTCCGGTTCTTTAATGGGGGCGAGAGTAAGACAGATAAAATATATTACCGAAAGTTAAACTCTTGAGAAAAACAAATTAAGTGACGATCCGTTCTAGCGAACCAAGGAGCCGGAAACGAATAATTAAGCCGTAAAGGAGACACAACTAACGGGGCGAGGAATTCGTTTAAAGGTTAGCACAATAAAAAGGGTGCGTGCGGTACGAAATCCCGTGATACTATAAGAAAGGCGAACGTGTGCGAAGTGTTTATTACCGATCATGTTGTTGTTGTTGTTAAGCGAGTTGGACGTCCAAATGCCGAGTCCTCCTCGTAACTGAGAGATGTTCGCCGAGTCCTCCTCGTAACTGAGAGATGTTCGTCGAGCCGACAAGCGGCCCGGTCCCCCGACACCGTGGACCCCAAGGACCCGGGAGGTCTCTCTCAAGTCGGACACCAAGGAAATGCCGTACAGCTGTTTCACGATGTGGCGATCATCAGCGACAAGTCTCCTCCGACCCCAACCTGGGATCGAACCCGGTACAGGAACAACGATCCCCTTACGGGGCTAACCCGCTACCACGTGCCCCACCGATCATGTCGATGTATGGGTCAATGGAACGAAATAAATTTCTCTTCTCTTCTGTCCGTGCAATGACCGAAGGATGGTGGAATACTTGTAGGTGTTTGTCCCGCCATCGTGTAGATACCGTTGTCTTTTGGCGACCGGAGATGACCGCGCTTACCGACAGCGGAGTTCTCGTTCTCTCGTCTTCTCCGTTGTTCAGTGGCGGATGTGCACACGACGACTAGAAAGAGTTAGGGCTCGGAAAGCCTCGCCCCACCCTCCTACGAGTAGTCGTCATCCATCAGATGTACAAGGAAAACTGCGACCGGAGGGCGAAGAGAAACGAGAGAAAAATTTCCTAGAGAGTCACACCAAACAGGCCGGTACCTTGGGAAATTGAACTCAGGCGTCAGCAAAGCAGTCCTCCGTTTCTCCAAATGCTCTTTCTAAATGGTTTTGAAAGTCGCTCACCCGAACAACACACATGCAAGAAATAGAAACCGGTAATTTAGATTTTAAAGGTCAAGTCGAACCTTGGATAACTCGAAGTATTTTTGGAAGGTCTTTGCAACTTCTAAGTCATTGCGAGAAGATACTTCAGGCAAAATCTAGTTTAGAAAAACTATAGAGGGCTTAAACAAGGATGCTGGAAAGTATAGTAAATAAAAAATTTGGAAAGCTTGCAATGTTTTGCTAATAATTTCGAGTTTCATTAAAAATGGTTAAAGGAGAAGATACAGAAAGGAGAAACTAGTCGATGAAAACCGTCTTTGAATAGCCAGGCCGAGTTAAACTGGTCACGATATATAAGAACTAGAAACCGACCTACGCGAAAATTCACAGAAATGGAGTCTAAACATCTAAGACTAACCACGCACTTCATCAGAGAGATCCGTGTCTCTGACTGAAATGACGTCACATACCAACAGGGTTTTCAGCAAGTCAGTCCGTTCCTAGTATGGTCAGGTTCTTTTATGTCTAAATATTTACAGCCTTTTCTTTTGCGGTACTGCGGCTAGCTGATGACGAAAACAATGCCTTCGGTCAGTTCCAAATTTGCTCGATAGAGCTGAGCTGTCTCTCGGCAATAGCATATCACAGTCCACAGACTGTCAAGCGAAACCTGGGGAAGGGAAAGGAAAATAGCGTTCACATACCATGCTCTCTCTCTCTCTCTCTCTCTCTCTCTAAGAGAGAAAGTATGTGATTTTTTTTCTATGTATAGTTCCACGGATGTCAATTGTCGCTGACGATGGTAAAAGACTGTAACCTTATCCGAATAATCTGGCTTTGGAAGTTTGTTTGAGTCGTGGTGTCGTAATTATGAGTGAAAGCGTCGATATTTTTCATCTGTTGATACAAGGCGCCTGGAGAGACACAAACTAGAAAAAACTAGTCCAAGGTTCATGACACTGACGCATATCGAGATAGTCCAATCTAAACATACATTTTGTTTTGTTTTTGTTTTTTTTCAATTTGGAATTTGCGGTTGTTAATTCTGCTCTTTCATGTTTGACTGGCTGTCTAATATTTCTGAGAGCATGGCCACACCAGTTGGATGCCGCTTGTGGCTTTATATGTCAAGGCAGAGTAGGCCCGTGAAGATTTCAATTATTTTAGGTTACGATCAGCTTTCATAAACACGCATCGCTGTTTGTTTAAAAGTTTCTTTATCCCCTCCCCGGAAAAAGCCAGATTCTTCGCCTTTTCCTTCTTGGTCAAGCCGTTACCAGCTCTGGAGCCAGGATGTAAGAAAGCACATGTTTTAAATTTTTAAAAAAAATTATTATTACTATAACATTGAAATTTTTTTAAAAATACCCGTCTGACTTTTCTTGTAAAAGTTGTCCCTTTTAGCAGAGTCTATTTATTTCTGGTGGGTGTTATTTTCCTCCACGCTGCCGTGTCGATTTCACGACAAACCGCCAATAATAATCTAAAGACCTTACAAGGCCCCGACTTAGACCGAACTCGAGATCCTTCTCCCCTACGTTTCTTCTGTAAACTTTGCGATAGCATCTAAGTTCTTTAGCACGCGGAAGCCGGATTTCATACTACGTAGGGGGGGGGAATAACCAGATATTTTTTTCCTAAACTGTGCACATCCGCTGTTACCGTCCCCTTTTCACGTGTCGTTTCGCACGAGGTTCTCCTCGTTAATGAAGACACCCCCCCCTTTTTTTGAGGGGATATACCGAAACATAAATCCATCCGACGTAGCGTGACGGACACGGGATTTTGTAACAGGATTCGGTAAAAGAAAACCGATGTTTCAGCGACTGTCCAGCCGGCTCTGAGTGATAATATTCCTTTTTTAAAGTTTTTACCAACTCTGTTCCGGAGATTGTTCCGCAGTATTTTGAGGAAAAAAAAAGTCGTAGTCTTTCTCCTAGCTCGCAAGAAATCGGTATTAAGAGGACTCCCTTAAACCATGCTTTTGGCTGTTGGCTTCAGGAAAGTACATCCGGAAAGATCCGCTTGAAATGTTAATAGAATTTAGTTTTTACATAACAAAATTTATCACACCACAAAAAATTTTTAAAATACAAAATTTCCAGCTGCTGCGTAATGAGAACTCATAACCCGCGCTTACAGTCACCTTGCTGCTGTAATATAATGAAGCACATTGACATTTAGATGAAATACGTGATGTTTTGTAGCAGTCTGAAAACTATATCTTTTCCAGATGCTTTATATACGTTATACGTTTTATTTTGGACCATTACGGTAATATCTACTGTTAAATTAATAACAGTTCCTTCTTTCTCTTTTTTTTTTTTTTTACAGTGTACTAAAATTAATATCATCGTATATTATAATTACCTCTCTAGAACGGCTTATTTGGATTTGTTTGTTTAGCCAGCTTATCTTACTCTATTATAAGGCAGGGGGGATTTACAGAATCGATTATTCTAAATTCTAAAACTTTTCTCTTGAAAAAGAATTCTTAGGCAGGGATGTGGATGATTCGAGATGTATGCCTGTTCACCGAATAGCCTCAGTTACTTTCTCTGCCGCCACATTTCACGACTTAAATCATTTATTTAACTTTGTCTACACGCGACATTCGCTATTGTTTATTTTTTAGTTTCGGGACAAAGAGAAATTCGAAATTTTAACCACCACCCCCCCCCTCGCTCCCAACCCAGCCTTTTTCGAGTGTGGGTACACTTACTTTACGTGCGTTCCGGGAAAGACAGTATCCGGAATCTATACTAAGATTTAAATGAATCTAGTGAAAAGGAAAGAACCGTTAACCAATTTCTCTGGCAGCTAGATGGCTTGATGCCGAAGATGTGCGAATCGCCAGAACGTCAGCGACTGGCATAATCTCGACATTTACGGTCAGGGTTAAATTTTACAAGAACCCTGTACAAAGACGGGGATGAACTAACACGTGGAACTGCAGTTAGTAGAAATGTAAACAAGAAATTGGTATTTTTTTTTTTTTTTAAGTGCGCTAGACAACCTGGGTGATGAAAAACAGGCATGGATTTAAAGGAAACAACGAAGAAGAAAGATTATAGGTTTTGGTTGTAAGCCCTGACGAATATAAAAGGATCTACAAATGTCTGTAGATGAATAATGCACGTGGGGTGGGTGATATCAGCAAAGGGCGTTTTCAACGGCTAGGATTAAAGTTTAGAAAAATCAAAAAAAAAAAAAAAAAAGTTTAACACTGATTACAATAACAGGACGGAACATCGAAATAGAAAGTATGTAGTTTGAGTGGCTGAAACAGATGGGCCGGGAAGTGCGAGGAAAGCATGTACGCCACTCAGACGGCCAAAGATTAATCTCCAACAGCCAAATAAGCTTTGGAATTAAAAGAGGCCGCGTGGACCATCATCTCCTCTCCATCTGCGTTCCTGTCTCGTTACGGCCGCTGTCAGTTGGGCTATAAAGCTATAAAGAATAAGAAAAACAGATGAGGAGAATCCAGTGAGCAGCTAGCTCATCGTCAGAGCATCAGAATCTCTTACCACATACACAGAAACCAGGCCTCGGGGAGAGAATCAGCAAAGATGACAACTAGAAAAATGTACAAACAGTTAATGAGAAAGGGAAAAGGTGATAGCAATTCTTCCCTCCCCCTTAAAGTTAGGTAAGATAAAATCGGTACCCGACAATTGGGTTACTCGGAAATCAGTGTTGCCTAGTCGGATACCGACATATATTTTTGATTTTATTTTATTTCACTTTATTTAAATTCATTAGAATTTTAATATAAATAAAAAAGAATAAAATGCATATATAATATATCTATAAATACTTCTTAACATTCATGTCTAAAATTTAATTTTTTAAAAGCACATATAAAATAAGATTTATTAAATCAAATCTGAAACCAAAAAATCAATATGGTCAGTAATTCTATAAATTGTGAGCAATGCCACGAAGATATTCAAGAACCGGGATGGTATCATACTTCTCCACGAGGTTCTTCAGGCGTTGATTGACATACTCGTAGTAGTTTTCTGCCTCCTCTTGAATTTGTGACGAAGTCTATTTCGATTGGAATCTGTAAAAAAATTCAACTTATCTTACGAAAACGATAATGCAGCGATAATTTAAGATACGTATTTACAACAAATAGTAAAAATCCGCAAACATAACACAGTCATTCAACACTCTGAAATAAAAGCTTTATGGAATAATTACACTCGACATAGTGTTCCCTCACAGCAGAGAAGGTAGGGTAGTGGAGTCTGTGACCTGTCCTGCTAGACTGACCACTGTGCTCGTTGGAACTTCCAATATACACAACTTGGCAGTGAGGGAAATCAACTGGTAAATTACTGACGAGCGTAAGCGCAATTAAGAGCCAATTTTTTAAATTAATTCTTTTGTTTGAATCGAAAGTTGATCTGGAGGAATAAATAAATATTTTTTTATTATTTTTTTTTTTCCATTTTAACAGAGACTTGTCGAAAATAAGGTAAGGATAAATATACCACTTCTTTACTAGCTGTAGAGACACACTGTCTAGGTTGATAATGATCAAGAATATCCTCAGTAGTTTATGAAACAGTTGTTCGCTTGTAGGCAAACTATCCGTAGGCATAATGTCCAGTAGGCACATTGTCCGTAGGCAAACTGTCCGGCCAAGGAAAAATCTCAGAATCACAAATGAATTCCTGTTTAATGAAATAAAATAAATAACATAAGGATACCAACAAAAATAGAAATTACCTGTCGGCATATTTTGCAAGTACAAAGAGATAGGTAGATAACTGAATGTTTATGGACTTTCGGAATATTGTCTAACCTTCAGTTATGGTTCGTTCCTATCTGACTCAGCTCCGGTTCGCATCAAAGCTTAAAAGTTGTAAGTTTTTTCTTTGTGTCTTTTTTTTTTTTTAAAAAAAAAAAAACCTTATGAATATTCTGTGAACTTTCCTAGTTTAGGGCCATGGACACACGATGACAAATAATAAAAGTTCAGTTTTTCTAGGACTTACTGATCTTGTATGCAAAGATTTGGGTTCGAAACATAATAAGGTGGTTAAATAATTGTTTATGAATCTCTTGCATAGATGACAAGAAAAGCAATAGCCCTTTTCACAGACGTATTATACATCAATTATCTGCTAGAAGAGAAATTGGTGCCATTATTGATTAAACTAGAAATTTTCCTAGAACCAATCTCAAGAATGCCACGTGCCATACGAGGAATGAACTAGACCAAACCAAGTCTACACAGTTTAAGTGTTGTTGTTTTTTTTTATTATCTTTATTCAGTCGGTATGTACGTGAAATCGTTCTCCCAGTTATCTTTTCGTGTTTCAGAGAATGGCATTACCTGGGAGGAAATGTTTGTCGTGTCGGCGGTCTGTTTGTTTATTTTCTTGCTAATTCTGTCGGAACGTGTAACCGCATTAACTCGCTCGCTGTTGTCTTCCCCGAGGACAGGAAATACAAGTTTCAGGTTGAGAACGTTGGTCAGCGAACTATTATTTGTCACCGGGAGTCGCACCTGCAACGGGTTTATCATCACCAATGGGATTTAGCCGACAGGTGGGTCATTTGCATGACTGACTGCAGACTTATAGGGAGTACGAGATGACTGGACACAAATCGTGGTCCGAGTCCCTTAACTTTCACCAATATGCCGAATTTTTAAAAAAATAATAATAACAGCACAAGAAGATGTAGAAGAATAAGGAGGATGCTGGCTGTGTGTGTGTGTGGGGGGAGGGGGGGCACTGCCAAAGACGGAAGCCTTCCACCTGCTCAGAAAACAGGACAAAACCCTGGGAAATTTGATGGCTACTCTTCGCTTCTTTAAAAAAAAATAAATAAATAAATAAAGGGTTTTGATTCTCAGTAGTTAAAAGTAGATTCTTCGAAACCGTTTCCTGTAATAAAAAAAAAAATATATAATATTATATATACTATATATATAAAAAACAACAGCGACGAAGAATGAATAGTAAGGGGAGTAAGGTGCCTGGAACGGTGCTGCAAGATGTGGTTTCTTAACATTTTAGAAGCGCCGCTCGTTAGTTATCCCGCTCCGGTCTGAGTCACTCACCACTTTAGCTAAAAAAATAGTGGGGTAGCTTGGAAAATATCAACGTATAAGAGAGATAAGAAGATGGGAGATGATAAATCTCCGATGACACATCCTTTTGCTCTTTATTCCGCATTCCAGACGCGGAATGTCATCGCTGACAAGGGCGGCTACTCAGATTTATTTGTTTACCCGGTGAACTAAATTAAAATTCCCTCTTCCCTCGTCTCTGCTTGAGGATTAAAAATCACGTCTTCGTTCAGCCAGTTGGTTCAGCTGAAGTCAGATTGTCCGGCAGCCCAACTTTACGCTGTATTCTCGACGACTAGCAACAACTATACTGGCCTAGACTCATTAACTTTAGAGTGTAATTATTTTAGACATCTTATATTTAAGCATTTGTTTTACTTTTGATTCATCGCCTGTACATTTCTTTTTGTTGAAACATATTTTAGTCGAAACAGCATTGAAAAATGTGTATTTATTGAACTTTAATTACTATCCAGTGGCATCTTTGCAAGAAATTACCAGGTTAGGGTGATTAGCTAGCCACAGAAGTTTCGCAAATATCATAAAGTTGTTTGAATGAATTTATTAAGTCAAAAATGCACAAATAAAAGTTGTGATATAACATTCACACACACACACAAAATTAAACAGAAATCATCACAGACCATCGTTAATAATCATGTGATAGGAACAATTACTGATTCCTGTGTTTACATTTTAAATTATTTTTGTTTGTAAAATAATAAAAACATCAGTCTCGAATTTTAAAAAAAAGTCTATAATATTACCTTAGATGTTAAAAGCTTGTTTTGCATATATACCGATATGCAGTGATGTCTGTCACCATCACCTGTAGTTTAGGGTTATTTCTGTGGAAGAGAATGCATGCATGCGTGGTGCATGAATTTTAGATTCCGTATTTTAGATCAGTAACTTTTCATTCTGTACTTTCGCTAAATCTTTATTTTAGGTTATTAGAGTAAAGTAGATATCGCATGTTCAGATTTTAGAAATTCCTTTTTATTGCTTGTCATTCGCCTTAGGCAATAGCTCTTTGACAGGGCAGTCGTCAGACTTTTGATGCTAAAGGCTTCGAATTTGTCCAAATGCCGTAAAAATCCATTAAAGGCCGGGAACGGTGCACACTTTTTGATTTAAGTCAGGGACATGGTCAATTGCTCAGACACCACTGACAACGGAGCGAAGCGTATCATGAACGTCATTGATAATATTTCAGCCAAGTTCTTGTTTCGGTCATTTTGATAAAACGTGACATGATGGATGGTATGAAAATTAATTATGCATTCGGTAATAGAATGGAATATGATGCTGAAAAGACTGAGTTTGCTTAAATTCTAAAATAAAACTAGTTTATATGGTTTACAAATATAGACGTAATGCAGCTGCAAAGAAAATTAGTGCTTTGTATAAGATTGTTTTTAAAGATATCATTTAATATTTAGAATTGTGTACTATTCAGTTCATTGTGTTTTCAGTTACATGTATATTACCACGTGATCGTTAGAATGGGAAAAATCTCGACACCGAGTTTGTGTCAAGTTGAACAAAATGTTTTCATAATATCTTCCTGGGACACTAGAAAGATCGGTGTGCGTTTGGATTTAGATCATTATTTAATATATTCTAAAAAAAATATTCCTGCTGTTTACTTTGGGGCTGCTTAACGAATTCAAACCAGGCTTGGTTCATAGTTCTGAACACAGATTATATTGAGAATTATCGAAGGCATAATGGAAAACAAATTATTGCATGTTTTAACGCAAAAGAAAGAAGTAAAGGCAATTGTGGGGGACTCTTAAATGACTAAGCAAAAGTATAGAATATAATACCGAACTTTTTTTTTTTTTTAAAAAAAGAAATCGTAGGATCATTAGAGAATAGAACGGAGTAAATTTCTCGTCGGTTAAGGGTTAGTTGTTCAAGAAACAACGCACAGACATAAGAGCTTTGAGATCTATGGTTGGCGAATTCCTCCCTGCCTCTTTGGCAGTGCCAGGTTCCACTGATATGAATATCTAGAATATACCTTGCATACATCACGACATTTCATCAGCAGCTGATAGGACAATATATACGACTCTACCTGACACACAATAACAAAACAACGCAAAAAAAAAAAAAAGACAACAACACACCTGAGAAGTCTTACCGTTCTTTTTCGCGCTTTTAATTAGCTGGTGCAGCCGCAAAGAAATTTCTTTAAATGTTAAGAATAATAATAAAAACTTGTTATATATTATTCATGCGTAACTGTGAACTCTGAATACAACAGTATGGTTCCGATGCCGTGAGGTTACCACGTTTGTTAAGTTTATACCTATTTATGACCCAAAAACATCTTATTACATACTAAGAATGCTGTTCAAATGAAAAGGGGCTGAAATAGCATCTCTGTAATGGCATCCGGCAGAGTTTCACTTGAGCGTTCCTTAGTATTTATTGTCTTTTATTAAAATCGGAAAGAAATACCACGGCAAATTAAAGCAGACATCGAGGTTTTTAAGATATCAGTCCGTTATCTCCTGATATCATCAAGTTCGAAGTCTTCCATACAGTTTACACTCACATCTAATTATTGTACGTGTTGGAATTCAGATCTAGACTTTAACTGCAAGAAAACAGAATAGCATCATCATCTCTACTGACCTGCAGAAAGAACTCGGAGATCGCCTTTGCAGAGGAAACGACACGTAAACACCGTCTCGACGCGGTCTTTTGTTTTCTCTAATCACAGGCGGCAAAAGGCGACCCGTTTAGTCCACCAGTTTCGGTTGTTTTTTTTACAAAGGAGCGAAGTTCTCAGTAGGAGGAGGTTCACAGCCCCCACGGGGGAAAAAAAACAAAAAGAAAACGCAAAGTACTCCGACCGACCGAACTCCTGGGTTCAGCTGCGGGCCAGAGTGACCCCACCCCCACCCCCGACGACGACGACGACGAACTGGCACAAAAAAGCCAAGGGACGGGAGATTTTTAAAACCCTAGTTATGGGCTAAAGCGGGGATCGAACTCGGGAGGTCCCTCAGCCATCTCGCCTGCCTCAAACTTTTGACGGCGTCATGATTAATAATTCTAATTTAATGAAAATGCGCGCGATGACGACTCGAACCGGATTTCTGTGTCCCTGTAGGAATTTAAAAGAAAAGAATCTTCAGGCCCACCGGTACCAGTTTAAGATAGCACGGGGACAATTTTGCATAGCCGTAAGAAGATAAATGCAGCCTTAGATCCGCTTCATTGTTTCACGCCACTGGAGAGGTAAACACGGGTTGGAATCGATTACCCGAGTAGCCAGCCGTAAACAAAAACCCGCAAGAAATACAACCAGCAGGTGATCAGAAATCATTCGCTTTGTTGTGTTTTGGCTTCAGCGTCACTGGTGGTTCGAAATGGCTCTGGCGTCGCTCTCCAGCGTCAGCTCGTGATCCGCACCAGGGCGAAACTCGACGTGCGTAGGGGGAAAGTTTCCAGATGAAAGCGTAGCGGGCTGTCTGCGCAAAGGAAATGGTTTGTAGATCAGTCGGCCTAGCGATCGCTGACACGTTCCGGCCCTTAACAAGAACTGCTGACAGGGCAGCAGAGACAGAGCGAATCCGATGCTAATAAATTCCCTGTTAACCCCACCAAAAGAAAAACAATGTTGTGAGCGCTGTTGTCGTCACCGCTTCTAATTAGAGGGGGAGTTGAAAGCCGGGAACTCATCAACAGCCCGGGAAACGAACCAGAGAATATGCCGTTAAAGAATTTATCGCTCCGTTATCTCTGCATCAATTAGTAGGGTTCACGACAGACGGCTCGCAAAGATCACCTGTATTGTACCTGAGTGGAAACCAACGCACAAGAGATGTTCCGGTCTCTCCTGAAACTTGTATAGATCTGGTGACAAAATAGTTGTCAGACAGAAGACACTGTGCATGGTTACTGCAGAAACAGCTCAGAAATAACTTTACACAAACAAACAAACAACTGCTGTAGATAATAATCACATAATGGCGCCATTGACCTTATTTAGGAACTGAGTGCCGTGTACTATTTATTGTGTAATTACAGTAAGCTAATTCTTTTCACGAGTCATTAGCCATGACAGGTTTCATTCACACTAACAAGCAAGGACATAATATCCCAGGCCGGTTTGTATTTAATAGCAAATTAAGTCTTGTAGCTTAAAAAAAACAAAAAACAACCTCTTAATGAGGCCAAACGTATAAAAATTTCTGATCCATTTAATTCGAATAATTATTAATTACAAAACCGCATTTTAAAATCTTATATATATATTTTGGAAATAGCCAAAGAACTGTAGAGTTTGGATATATTTATATATATATTGTAATGTTCCTCATTTCTCTAAAAATATGATTAGTAATCCAGTTAAATCAAGTAACCACGAAGTAAAATCTCCCATCATTTGATAACGCGTTGAGATGAGTCTGGAATGGAGCTCCAGTGGGAAGTGGGTTGTGGCTGGTCGGCCGTCTGTCGTGCTACTTGTAATCAAAGTAATGGGGAATCCACCGAAAATACCAGTGACACGTAACCACGAGATCACTTCTGGTACCGGGACAGGAACTGGGCTTTTATTATAGCCAAAGTGTGCAAACCTGTGGACTGTGGACAAGCATCTGAAAAGCTGCGTTATTTTTTCAGGGTGGCAACCAAAACATTCGTCCAATGGCCACGCACACGCGCGCGCGCGCGCGCGCAGTAGATGACGCGTGGCTGACGACGTCGATAAAGTGCAAGAACCAAAAAATGAAGACTTATACTATTACTTTTCACTGGAATCAGCATTCAGAATGCTGCTGCGAAACTTCTTTGAGCATCATGATCTAGGATTCTGAAATGTATTACTTTTCATTTTTTTCAAATAAAAGAGGTTATGTATCGTATATTTGCTCTCGTGGAGTTGATAACGAAGCTGAAGATTGAATTTCAGCAGGAGTTTAAGCCAGGCGAGATGATTTCGGTCCTTGATCTATTTAAAAGGGGGCCAATTTACGTGGAGCGAAGGAAGTAAAAAGGATGGAGTAAACAACAACAACTCTAAATGGAAACGTCCAAACATCCACTTCTTAAGAAGAAAAGAGCCAGAGCGTGATGGGAGGGGGATGCTGCCGTACCTGACAGGAAACAGCTACCAGCCCCGTTTTGTTTCTGATGATATGCGACGCGTCGTGTTGGTTGCTGCGAGAACACAAACGTCTGTCGCTACTTGCCTGTCATTCTGTGATTAAACCAGGAATAAACTGGCGCCAGTTGTACTCTGAGATTACGTTCTTACCTCCCTTTCTTTTGACTTTTAGATGCATCGCTGGACATGAATAATTAAATAAATATTTCAAAATGATCTTGCATAAGTTCCATGCATGATTTGGTGATCCGTTGTAGGAAAATCTAAGTCGTTTATTATCTATCCCCTTTTTTCCTACGCAAAACGACCGACTCTTTTCGGCTTTATGGTTCATGCTCCAAACACGGCCTAACGACTACTGGCGAACAGGAGAAGAACCGAACTTGTTCTTTTTGGGGGGGATATTTCATTTTAAAAATTTGTAAAAATTTCTAATACCAGCTTTCTACAGATAAAGGATATTCATTTGGCAAAACAAACACCTTGTTGAGGAAGAACCACATATTTTCAACACACAACATTCGCTTGCCAGGTTGGAATGGCAGCGCGAGTTCGCTAATTGTTCGGCCGTCTTTCGCTATCTAGCTTTGCAACCAAATAAGGCAATCGGAAGACTATGTTTGTTTCGTCATTACGTTATTGTCTAAATATAATATATTTACCTTTTCAGTTCGTTCAGTAACCCGAATATATTTAAGAGAAATAGGTTTTTAGTTTGGACTATATCGCTTAGTCATCTTATCAGCTTAGGGGCTCGCGTGGGTGGTCCTGTCCACTGTCTTCATCATTACGTAGGGCCCCTGTATGTGCTACCCTAAACTTTTGTTGACATAAGAATAAGGTTTTCAGTTTTGTCTGGGAGCAGAAATATGGACATATAGTTAATCCCTATATACATGTAGACACGTAGTTTTCTACTATATACATGCCATGCTTGCGAAGTAAATACCCACGCGCTCTAAGTGTCGAAATGCATGTTTACTGGAAATGCCACTGCGATTTCACGCTTAATATGCTTTATAAAACTGCGGGTTTAGTTGAGGTGTATTTAGTTTCTACCGTAAACAAGACCAAAACACGTGCGTGGAGTGACTTGAAAAGCAAACACGCCACGTGCTTACCGGTGTTCCGTTTCCAAACTTTCCTTCTCAAGTTTATTTACATTGGTTCGTAAGTCCTTTTCTTCTTCTGCTCGGAGGAGACTGGGTTCCATCTCTACCGCACGTACAGAACGGTAGCGGTTCCACTGATGGAGGGAGAGCCCTGACAGAAAGACGTGATAAAACCGAGAAGTTAAGTGTTTCTGCGAGACCAGCAAAATTTACTTTCAGTTTACAACGAACAAATCCGACCTTCGAAATAAATTAACTTTATTATATGAAGTTGTCACAAAGGTTGTGTCGGTTTTACCGCAACATTGAGACTCCATATCGCTGCTGAACGTGAAGTTATCAATCAAAGTAAGTTCCATTACAATCAATACACTTCTGCCAATGGCTTACAAGAGCATTTATACCATTTTGAAAACAATCTGGATTTCTGGAGTCGATAAACTGTTGGAAGACAGTTTCAGCTGCTGCTTGGATGGAGACGGATTTCATACCAAGGAAGCTTTCGAGACGTTTTAAAAGGTGGTAGTCTGTGGGAGAAAGGTCTGATGAATAGGAGGCTGGGAGGGGGAGAACTTCGTATCCCAACGTGTTCAGTTTCTGAAGAGTCATGAGGACAAGTACTGTCGTGGAGCAGGATTGGGCCTCTTCGATTCACCGATGCCGGCTGCTGTTGGGAGAGTTTCTGATGAACAACGTTTAGTTCACGACGGTACCTTTCAGCTGTGATGGTTTCTCCAGGTTGCAAGAAGTTATAGTGGATGACAGCAGTCGCAATCCTCCAGACAGTGACCATGACCTTCTTTGTGATCGTTTTCGATTGTCGAAAAGGATCGATTTTTCATGGCACGTAATGATTCGGTAAAGGAATGGGTCGATTTTGTTTCTTATGACAAGCGAAGAGCAGATTTCCAATCAACAATTTTGTTGTTGTTCATTCACCTCGTGAGGCGCCCACTTGTCAAGCTTTTTCATTTCGACGATTGCGTCAAAATGCCGGGAAGCAGTTGCATTGCTTATGTCGAGCTTTAACAATTTCTGGTACCGTTTTCCTTGGATCGGCTTCAACTGAGGCTTTCAGACAGTCGTCATCACAGCTGGAAGGACGTCCGCTACGTTCCTTATCTTCGAGGCTCACATCTCCTGATGGAAACTTTGCAAACCATCGTTGTACTGTCCGCTCATTCGCTCTGTCCTCGCCCCATCCTCGCTTAATGCTACGAGTCGCCTCGCTCGCTTTGTGGCCTGGTTTGAACTCGTGAAGCAAAATGACACGAAAAACTTTCCTATCCGTGCTCCACTCAGAACCCTGAAAACAGTTATCCATCTTATGATTTTTAAAAAGGTAGGTTTTGTATAACGTATGCCAAAGCACGGACACTACAAAACGATATATAACCTATCTACATACACCTTCACAAGCATGCAGAAAATGAACCCCAAATTAACGTAATACAAAAACCGACAAATCGATTGTAACGACCTGATATAAATAAAAATACTTTTCTAAACCGAAGCTTTTAATTTAAATTAATTTCAAAATAGTGAAAGCGAATAATAACTGGACACAGTCTGTGGGGAGAAAATGCGTAAATCTGAATGGTTGATTACGATAATAGCATCATGTTCTCCCTGTTTGGGTCGCCAGGGGTCTTTTTGTCAGGAGAAATCCTAGCTTTCTTTTCCGACTCTCTAGACATTATAATTTACCAATACCATTATTTTCTTTCGGAAAATGTACAGGAATTAAGTTTTTTTTTTGTAGATTTCTGAGTTTCAGTTAAAAAATATATAATAATAATATAATATTAATAATAATAATAATATGTGAGAAAAATTGTATTAATTATAAGCGTGGTTAAACAATATCTGGAGAATGTTTTAGTGCAAACGGTAAAAATAAATGTTCAGTCAAACTGCTGAAATTCTTTCATAGGTTAAAAAAATGTCAACAAAACGATCCATCGCTGCGGCCGAACATCTTCATTGCTAGAATGGAATACATTTTTTGGAAATGAATGTGCTACGCCGTAGAATAACTGCGGTTATTAGTTTGCAGGATAATGAACAAACAAAAACAATCGTCTGGAATGCAGCCAGCGCCACTGCCAGACTCTCTGGGGCACAGCCAATGTCTATTATCTGTTGACTGATAATTGAGTATAAAGCAAATCCGAGCTGACTGTCTCCGGTTCCCTTGCCTTATGCTGTTACACTTTGAAGGACTTTGGATTCCTTTGACTTTTCAAAATCTTTTTGCCTATTTTTTAAGAAAATAAAAAAAACAAAAACCACTTCTCATTAGGTTTTTTTTTGGTCTTTTATGCTTGAGTAGCTTTAGGCATAACATGGGCAATTGGTTTTTTAAAATGTTTATTTCGTGTTCCTGACAAAAATGCCGAAGGTTATGCACACCGAAAAAGTAGGGAGGGTAAGACAAGAGACAGGAATAATTGCAGCAAAGACATTAAGCCGATAAACAAAGAAAGTAGAGCGCATGTGTCATAGGATAGCGGAACTCGATGAACAGACGATGGTGAATTTGCATCGGTTGGGAAGTAATGTTAGCAAACTAGTAGAATTCTAGAGATAAATGGGGAGAGGAGAGTGTGTGTGTGGGGGTGGTGGTGGCTGTAAAATATGGAAACCTCATCGTTGCTAAGAAAAGATCGCAGATGGGGCTCTCAAGAGAGCTCTCTGCAATTAATTTATCATAAGTTTATCAAGTGTTGGCAGGCAGCTGACAGTGCGGGATTTTATTGGGAATCTTAACCCACGAATTGGTAATAAAACTGTGGCGGGCGAGAGGCTCCGTAGGACGGAATCGTATCCACTCGGCCTACAGGAGAAAAACGAATTTATTCTAGAATACAAACCTTTAAATTTTCTATCTCGTCAAGCAACACTAGTAGATGCACCAGGCTTATTTATTTTGGGCTAATGCGATGGTGGAGGGGGGGGGGGGGAATTATAATACGTCCTCATTCAACGACGGAGGGAAGTAATTACCTAACCTTGGCTACACAATCAGGGGGAGGGAACCCAACAAACCTCTTACTAAATTTGATTTCCATCAGTTAAATCTTGGGAAATAGAATTTTCTAAATTTCAAAAGGAAGATGAAGCAAACGCTTATCTCTAAAGATAAAGCGGTCTACCTTCACCTAGTAAACAGATACCTTTAACACGCATTAATACGGTTACTGCTCTGCTTACTCGTAGATTCCTCGTTAAAAAATTTTTTTTAGAAAAACCGGTGAGGCTCTCCATGATTGATTTAAATACCCGACATCGCCACCTATGATTTAAAAAAGGAGGCTTAAATCTCCCCCAAGTGTGTCATGCTGAAAGAACGTGGCGGGGCGGTTTACTCCCACCTGTACCGAGAGTCAGCCGCCAGTTGATTCGCCAGCTTTGCTACCGATCTTTTGCTGTCAGTAGGTGTTGCGAATTTTGTAATCCGTCTGTTTATTTTGGTGCGTTGCGTGCGTGAGTGTGTGTGTGTGTGTGTGTGTGTGTGTGCGTGCGTGCGTGCGTGCGTGCTGGGGGGTTCGGTATAACTAACCCCATTGCTCAACATCGCTCTGGCTGCCCTGGAAGCGCCATTGCTGCCATCCGCTAATTTAGCAGTAACCGCCCACGGCCCCTAATAGTTGTCGCCGCCGCCGAGTTGGTGCACTGCGCAGTTGCTCCTGCAAAGACCTGGGTAAATTCTCGACTGATGGAAGCGGCCTCGACCACCTTGCGGCAGCCCCCCCCCCTAGGTACACTAGTAGGGGGGGGACGTCGTCGAACGTTTACACTCGCCATGGTGGGCTTGAAACAGAAGGTGGTAGGCGGCGCCAGCTGTACTTTCTCCCGCATGCAGTCGTTCAAGGTATCGTATTATCGACTGCAATCAGCTCGTCGCAATTTTAATGGGGAAGCAATACAGTTACAGCACACAACATAGAATAGTTAAACCCGGAACACCTTGATAACCCCTGGTATTAAAATATGTTAGTTTATTGCGGCCAACGACAAATTAAAAATTAAAAAAAATAATAAAGTGAACATCTCTATGCTAGTACTTGGTGGGCATTGATTCACAAAATTTTGTATAATGATCTGGTCAAGTCCCCCCCCCCTGATATCTGTGTGAGTGTTTTCTTTAATTCCATCATATTGGCAGGATATGGACAGGTAAACTCGGGTAATAATCCTTTGCTGGTACATCGGCAGGATATGTGTCTTTAAGATGGCAGTGCACCATACAAAATTGAGGCGTCCCTCGACAAACACCATTTATATATTTTCACCACGTCAGATTGCAGCCCATACCATGACGCTGCCGTTTACACACTTGAAGATGGGATGAAGACCTTGGAGTTGAAGGTCTTTCTTGGATCTTCTTCGAACCCGGGTCTGCGTCATTCGTTGGCGAAAAGTGCTAGCCTCCAATACTCCGTGGTCGTGCCAGACACGTCCTCTGGCCAGACCGTTCAAAGTGTTTTGTTCCTACTAAAGCTTCTTATGTACTGAGCACCCCCTGTGGCCCAGTCGTTTGAGATGACGCTGAGTCGTTCTCTGGCTCATTTCGGTTGTATGGGCGATGGTAGCAGGACAACGATGCCTTCTTGATTTCCTGCCGTAGCAGTAAAATTTATTTTAGTGAAATATGCGATGACACCGGTCACAGATCCACAAGAGATGTCGAGATCTTTGGTAATCAACCACCGACTCTGGCCACACTTTAACCGGTCTATATCCGACTTCGGATACAATTAGTGCAGGATCCGTCTGTTTTCAGCATGATGGTAGTGTACATTCTGTTATCTGCTCACCTGGTGACTTTGAAAGTGCACAATCAACAACTACCATTGGCAATATATCTAATTCGTTTACAATACTATTGCTATGAGTACGTCGTTTTCTTACATCACCCCGGACTGACACTTTAGCTACCTTACTAGTACAACTTATAAATGTTATTAACCGTAAAGAACCGAACGAATGTGTGATGATCCGCACACTCTAAATTGCAAATTGTTTTGAAAACATTTATCCGATTTATCAAAGGGCTAAAAGCAAACAAGGTGAAGCTAATGTATCTTTGCCGTACTCTCTAATAAAATCTTTCCCAAATAAAAACTCGCGCACTGACGGTGTAGACGGACTGAGAATTTTTTTTTTACAACCGACCGAGCTAAAACATTTTTGGTTTCGTATTTGACAGTTTAAGAGCGCTGATGACATCTTCCGGCCTACTCACCGGCGTCAGGGAAGGACTCGGCCACCCACCAAGTAGTATCTGCTCTCGGCCCGGAATGCAGAGTTGACGTCACTAACTTCTCTTAGTTGTCCGCCACTTACAGAAGGAAGGAAGTTCGGTAATAATGTCTAAGATTCTGCTCAGCCGAGTTAACATAAGAAATACATTGTTTTTTTTTTTTATACATTTAATATTTTTCTTGATAATTACTGCTAACCTGTTGTTTTTTTTTTAAAGTACGTTTGCTAATTTAATATTCGTTTTAATGGTGATGATAGTCAAGTGTTCATTCAGCATGAAGTGGTTATTTGGACGCAAAAGTTGAATACTATTTATTTGAATATCATTCAGAATACAGAACGATTACTGGAATATCGTCTAAATACCCAACGAAGATGTACTCTAAAATCTGTCATTTATCTGGATGCCATCTATTTTTTTTTAAAACGTTAAACAGATAGTTATCGAAATTTTTTTATATAGTATTGGGAATTCATGTATCCAGAATGTGCTAAGAGCGTGGATACCTGTTACGTCTGACGTTAAAAAAAGAATTAAGGTTTGCTAAAGATTTTAAGAAGTTTCGGGAATATCCTTCACCAATGAACCGTGTAAAAGTGGTAAAATGTATTACTGGCCGTATGCTGATAAATCAAATCACATTATATTTCACCGACTAAAACTCTGGCAGAGTAAATCTGAGGAAAGAACAAGAAAAGCTGGTACTATTAGAAATTTTGGCAAATAGACGGATTTAGACAGACAACAGTATAAGAACACGTAAATTTTTGCTCAGGATGTGCGTGTCCCTTAACGAAAATTCATATTATATATAAATCTTAAGTGAACTCACAATTTTGAATGTTAACACGACTGATCGACTCTGTGTATAGGTGTAATAAGCAGCTAATATAAAATGGAATAAGGGGAGTTTCTACTGGTGGTATTAGACGCTGATTAAAAACAGACGTGAAAATTCTTCAGGAACATTTAGTATCTGTCAAAATACCACAGCTTTGTGTGCAACCTGTTCTACATCACAATTAAACGACATCAGGTAATAATTTTTTTTTTAATATACTCCTTGGCTCACTTCTTTTATTCATTTATTTGTTTTGTTGTTTGTTTACGTAAAACGACATATCTGCGTGATAAAAGTTTAGAAAATGTTAATAGTTCAGCGTCTGGCTAGATAATGGATTCCTTCATTTAGAAGATTCGTCTAAAATTAAGGAAGAGAAAGGGCGAAAAATAATTCTTGTAAAAACAGCTGTAGTGTGTTATTATTATATTATTATTATTATTATTATTAATTATTATTATTATTATTATTATTGGTAATCGCTATTAGATTTTTTCCGAATAAACATTTGAAACGGATGAAGGAAGGGAAAGAACCTTTAGGTTCAGAGCCTGGTGGTGGAGCAAGAAGAAGAAAAAAAGGAAAGATATGTAAAGTAACGCCTGCTGTGAGGAACGAGACATAAGATTCCGCCATCAGTTCGCGATTTGGACGAAGAGTCTTCCAACTACGAGCTTCGACCATATTCACTGTTTTCGGAATAAGGCGAAAAAAAAAAGCAATAAATTCAGTTCGATTTGTGGATGTAGTTTTGATTAAGGCGTGTTTTTCTTTTCTTCTGAGGGGCTGATTCCCGTCCTCTTAGCTGGAATGAGGAGGACAAACAGAGATAAACTCTTCAACGATTTTTAACTTTGTAGCCGAACCTACCTGATGATACGAGTCCCAGTAACTAACAGACTACAAACCATCTTTTAAAGATTGGTGCGAAGATTCCATACGCCATCCTTGCGGGGGATTTTACGTCCCGTCAAGTAACCAAAGCTGAAGTAATGAAGATTCTCTGAGATAGGTTTACGACTTTGGCGCACGCTGTTCACTTAGCTTCGTGTGCACGGTGGGAGGTTTTATCGAGAACACGAGAATTGCTGTCTCCGAACCGTTGCCATCTTCCAGGAGATGGAACAGCAAGGGGAAGATCGCCACTGTAAGATTTGTTCGCTGGAAAAAGCTTATTTCGATTTTGTCAGAGGCTGCGGTGGCAATCATTTGGAAAGCCATGTAGCAGGAAGTTGATAGGGATAAAGCTCTGTTCCATCATGAACTTGCCACGCTAGCGATAAACAATCGGTATAGTATTAACAGTATTATGACTTTGCAGCCTTGCATTATCTTCATGCCCCATAACGTGCGAATGCTGGACCCGCTGAGCTTCGTCTTCTCTGGTTTTTGTTGTTTTTTTTACTGTAGTCAACATTGCGAGGAGCGGATCTCGATAAGAAGCCGTTCCTGCCGCTTGCAGAGTAACATTGACGCCAACGAGCATAAGTGATATTATTACGTCCAGAGGATAAAAACCTCGGGTTTGTCCGAGTGGCGAAGTTTCCAGATAGATTAACAAGGGCTCATCTACCTTTCGGTAAAAGACCCTTGAAATATATCTAAAAAAAAAAAAAAAAAGCTGCCTCTGTTCACCCGCCGCGTCTGTGTTTAACAGGAGATAAAACCAACCAGCCCCAGCACACGTAGACAGATCGGGAAAAAAGGAGGGGTCATAGAGACACCCAGAGCAGACGGTTATTTTATCGTGGCGTGCTACCAGACGGATTTAATTAGAAACAGGTTATGTCGGGACACAGGGCCCTCTTCCTTTGAGACGTAGCATGACCACCACCCCCAACTCGGAGGGGCTGATAGTATCAATGTTTTATTACTTAAGGGTAAGAAAGCGGATAGGGTAGCGCGCTCATTCCCAAAAAATCACAATACAAAAAGGCTCAGCTTAACACGTGGTTGAAAGAAAACCCCTCAATGGGTCCAGATGAGAAGCCGCCTGAACAATAATTCTTCGCCAGGGAGGGCACCGGTTCATCAAAAACATGAACTACGTTAAAGATTAAACTGTCTCTCCGTTCTCTCGGGTGCCAGAATTAGGCAATTTATTACAAATATTACCTTTTATTATCACGTTCTTACAGAGTGTTTATCTGCTCTTGCTTGGCGGCTCAGCCGTCGTAAGCATCTTCGTTGATATCAATAGGCACGAGTACGTCTTCCACAAACCCCTTTCAAAGGCAACGACAAGCCATATCCTGGAATTACCTAATCGCCCTTCCAAGATGCGCCATTGTTAACTCAATAAATACACCTGAGGGGGAACCAAGTTTCGAAATAATTCTCCTCTTGTAATCACCGACTGCCATTTTGAGTCCCTTGGCGGGAAAGCGCGCGCTTCACGTTGGCCGGAATTCCGCGAGCAGCGACCGACATCTTTCCAGATTTACTGCTTGATAGATCGGAACCCGCTCTCTGCCAGCCGGCTACACGACGAACTCACGATACAGTTTCGCATACGCAAAAAATAATCAGAAATGGGCAGAGAACCGCGCATAGCCCCACCTTGTTCTGGCCGGACCGGACATTTTCCCGCCACGTGTCGTCGGGGTCGCCCGGCATTATATCAATTCGTGAAAGGTCAGCACGAACGCATTCTTGGCGCGTAGTAATACAGGGTTCGAATGTCAATCGAACTTCAGTTCACACCCCTTCTCCCCCCTCCCATTACCGCCAAGACCAAAGATTAGAATTTGAAAGAAAACACCATTCAGCCCAGCTTCTTCGTTCTTTACGTTTAATGAATGTCTCACGGACAAGCTGTTTAAGTGGCAAACTTAGGTGTTTTTGAGATCCATAAGATTTACCCTTATCTAAGCTGGCGACATACATTCCAGTACCTCATCGGCGGTGGCTGGCTGGCTGGCTTGTCACTGCTGGCGTCTCTCATTTGAACTCGCTCTATTGACTTACCGGTGTCATATTTTTACGGTCCCTTCTGAAACAAAGTTCTCTCTCTCTCTCTCTCTCTCTCTCTCTCTCTCTTCACATTTCGTTATCGGCTGGCAGTATCAGCATGTTCGCGCCCCACATTTAAAGTGTGATGGAAGATAAAGAAAATTTCAGCATGTTCTTTTCTTAAAGCTACCTGTGTAGGTACGTGCAACCAAACTAAAAAAACAAATAAATAGAATGGTACCTATCAGAACGGAAAGCCAGGGAACCTGCTTGCTGGAGTGTTAGGGAATGTACGCCGAACGGACCCGTTTAGCTACTTAATCCTTTCCCCCCTTAGTATGAAATCACAAACGTAGAAGTTTGATTTGAAAACGTGAATAGAGGAATAGCAAAATAACACTTTTACAAGCCTGTCGTTCAAATACGTTAAGCACTAAATATAACAATTATAACTCTAACCCCACTGGTCGGTCGGAAAAGCTGTTTTTCAGGAACATTTTTCAAATATCTCCTTCTCGAGGTTTTTCTTTTTCCCTTTCGTATAAAAGCAAATCCACAGGTACAAACTGTTCACGGACTGATAGAGACCGCCCGCCACCCCGCCTTTAAAGAACGTCACAATTCGTCACACTAAGTTTAAAATACAGTAATGTGTTCAAGTTTCCCTAACCTAACAAAGCCTCATCTCCTCTTGCAAAACAGTAGAAAGTAAACGAGGTTTAGTCCCACTCCCACCCTGGTATAGTTTACGTTAGTCGAGCTACTACACACACGTAAGAGCAAAAAGGCGAAATACCTGATTTACTTGCATTTAAATGCACTTGTTGTAAACTTCAAAATTATTCGTTATGTACAGAAGAGACGCACTCATTAAAGTGTAATTTGATCGCGGTTGATTCTGCATTTAAGTTTGTGTGTTTTTTAAGGTAGAATATATTACCTTCGTACAGATTGACAGCCAAAACCGTGCTCTATTTCATATTAACACGGCAAGGACATAAATAGGCACACGGCACTTAGTACATAGGTACATGTGAGAAATAAAAAAAGATGCTCAAACTTTTGTTACGTAAGAAATTTTTTGTCGAAATTTCTTTCTGGGTGTTAAATGAATTATCTCATTTGGAAATCCATAATTATGGACCAGTGTATATTTTTAAAATCTATGGTGAAAGAGACAAGGGATGGGGATCAGCGTATAATAATGCATTTTCATTAGGCTTGTAGCACTGTTTTACGACTTCCTGTGGGACGTTAATATTATTATATTTTCAAAATTATATGATTGGTTTTTAAACTATAGCACAAAAGCAGAAATGCGAATACATTCCGCGCTGCCATCTGTATTGTGAGGCAAAGATTATTAAGTGAAATAATTTTTTATTCTCCACATTTCCTTTCAACGCCGAGCGAGTTTCCGGTAAACGTCGATCAATGGTGGTAAGGGGACAAGAACTAGATACCCACCAAAAACAGCTTTTAAAGAAAAACAAATCGCCTGTAGATAATAGGTGTTCTCAACGCTGAACAGCCGGTATACGATAACTGTGCTGGGAGGGGGGGAGAGTAATAAAAACACATCAATCTAATACTCCAGTTCGTCTTCGTTTGGAAATAAGCAAACCGCTCCAAGAAGCAATGGCTGCAGATATCTCCTTATGACACAAGAAAATGCTAACCGGAAGCTGTAAGGGGTAGATTTAAAGACGAAGCAGAAACCCGAAGTAGCTATTTTCGCCGAAGAATACCGAAATCACAGGAGCGTTACGTAATAAGTCGTTCCGGTAATTTCCAGGCTGTGAAATGTCAAAAGTGTTAGCTGATTTATTTTGAACAATTACGATTCCGCTCTTCTCCTGTTGATTCCCCCCGCCTCCGTTTAACGGCATTAATTTGTTTAATTGAGATTAATCATCCGCTTTACCATTCGCGATCGAATGGCTTCCGGGGGACGATGAATGTTAGATATTCTACGGTGTGCCGACCGAACAGCATAAACTATTACCCTGCATCGAATTCCACTGCTGTCAGTGACTTTAAAAAAGAGAACAACATGGGTAGAATTCCAAAAATAAATTATTTATATATATATATTTCTTTTTTTTTTAAATAGCTTGTAGCAGGATAATGCAATAAAAGCTTTTGCTGCTTTGACCAGTTTCCGGTGAGACGTGCCCCTGTATGAAACGACCAATGAAGCAGGGCACAATCTTCGCAGATTGGAAATTTATGGTGGACCTCTTACTCAGAATGCGCTCCACGGCTTTAGCATATATCACAGCTATTTATTATTAATTTTTAAAAAAATTTTGCTCCAGCGTTAAAATGTGTCCACCCCACTTTTTATCAAATACGTATAAGGTACATTTAACTAATTATTTGTTCTCATCATATTTATCCCGTTATTCTATTTCAGTCATGTGACTCTGACGCGGCTAAATGCAATCACGTGCATCTATGACGCGCGCAGACGTTTGTGGTCTTTAAGACAGGAGATTTACTACATCGCCCATACATTTTTGAATGTAAAATAATGAAGCGGGTAATTAGCGATACGATTTTTTGTTTCTTTCATTTATTGAGTAAATTGGGTCTTTTTATTTGAAAATAAGAAAAAAAAAATGATTGGGCTCTTAGACTTATTTCTGTATATGCAGCATTTTGGGGGAATTTTTGACGAACGTATTTATTCCCTTATCTGTTAACTAACCTGCCTGGCGCTTTTTAAAATTTGCACGACGGGACAGTTCATCAAAAGATATAAAAACACACGACAAACGTTTACATTGTCAAAAGTTACACCAGCGTCTGACTAATCATATACTAGTAACTATTGAATTTCAACATAAAAAGGCGGAGAGAGAAGAGAAGGAAAAATGATTTACACTGTTTGATGCATATTTTATTATTTAGTAGCTAATAGGTGTCGCAGAAAACTTTAACAATTATGGGCTACAGAACTATCAGTTATCGTCGAGGTTCCGTGTATGTGTAGAGAAAATTGTGAAGTTATTTGTTTGCTTGGTATAGGGATTTTACAGCTGCTGAGGTACAGGTGACATTTCACGCTCTTGGAAACTGGTTGTGTTTTTTTTTTTATGGTGTGGTATTTACCTGTCAGCTTATTTATCTGTTTATATTCCTTCCTTTTTAAATCTTGAATTTATTTCCGTCCTATCCATTATTTACGAAAGCTTATCGTCGCTATTTTCATGTTTGGAAAAATCATTCATACCGCTAACGATACCAGCATCTGCAGCCCGCATAATAGCCGACTGGGGTCGTTCGAGTTTATAACTCCGAGCAATCACTGGGTCTGGTGATGATGCTGTTAACTGCAGAAATGGTTTCCAACTTGCAGCATCTTGTTGTCGTTAGATAGAATAATACAAGTCGAATGGAGGCGTCCTCAAAACCATGTTTCTCTTGCTAAGTGAAAAAAAAAAATGGTTCGTTTGCTTCAAAGGTTTCGATTACCAACAACCGCTAACCGCCTGATGGGTAACTTCCGTTCCCCGAATCTCCCAGAAGTCTGTTTCATAACGTATTTTTTTTTCTACACAAGCGGAGTTCATCTCAGATTTTCAGTTCCACCCCGCAGCGGGGAAGTGTTAATTTTATTTTTAAAGCCGTATGCATAATTACTCAGCAAAATAACAACAAGAACAAGAACAACAACAACCAAGAGACCGGTCGGTCCGTATTTACTTATCACTCCGAACGCAATCGGTGGAATCGCGCGTGCCCCCTTTTCTTGACAGATTTTAATTACTGGTTTAGGTTTCCGTTGTTTATCTATCGCTATTGCGATGCTCGGGCGCGGCTCCTGTTAAAACAGAAGACGAAGCGAAAGAACCTCGGCGCTGTGCTCCGCTATTTTTTACGATAGCTTCGCCAGTCTAACGCCAGGCCCAAGGGGAGGCTACCGTGGCTGGTTACAGCACCACTGATTCCTAATTAAGCGTAACCGATCGGAAGTCAAAGCCTATGACGTAGGTTATGGCTCACCTCTGAGTCTGATTAGAATGTAAAAACTTACCTCCCACCACCCACCCGAAACAATCAGTCAGCCTACAATAAACTGTAGCACTCGCTGGCAATAAAAACTTATCCCTGGTTTTAAAAAGAATCGATCGATGAAATATTATTGAGTGTGGGAGCAATTTCAGGTCCCTGGGTTTATTTCTTTAAAATTGTTTTGGACCAGTTCGGTGGCTGCTCGGCTTTATTTTGCGATGCACCGAGCCCGGAAGTCAGGGTATATATCGCGGGAAGAGGAGGGTAGGGCGGGTGAAGTATTTAGCGGGTTTAGCCCTTACAACGGTTACACTGTATTTATTAAATAAAGGTGTCAAAACATTTGTCACGATGGCGTGTCGGAATGTCGGTGCATGACACAGGACGCCAGCCTCCCTGAGCGGAGGAACAGAACAATGCCTAGAATGATGTCGGTGCCCGCAAATAGCTGGTCAAACAACGAAACGGCTTACACTCCAGCCCTTCCGAAAGACAGCATCGTGTGGAATGCCTTTCCCGGCGACTGCTTTCTCTTTGCGCACGACGCTTCCTCCTCGTCACGAGCTACTCGACGTTTTTTGAATTAATTATGATCAGGGTGAAGTGTCAAAACCATTACACTTCTGCGGGGCTGTTGTCGTGAACAGCACTTCCTGATTAGCAGGCGTGTTTCTGGCGAATAGCGAAAACACGACACCTTTTAATTAGTACTGTAAATTTTTTTTAAAAAACGAAATAAATCCATTTTATTGTATCGATGGCGCAAATGTGAGAATTAACCAAGTTAGGAAATTGCTCGTTTAAGATTAATTCCCATCTCAAAGTTATTTCTATAAAGTTTATTTGCGTTTAACAGTTGAGCGTCGAAATCTTTGCTTTCAGCTATCATTAAACAGCTGGAAACCAATAGATCTTCTGTCGGCCTTAAATGTAGAAACAACAGTAAAATATATAATTCATAATCAGTTGGAACTTGGATCGCATAAAGAATTTTTTCACAAAAATTAACTTTTCGCTTAATGTCTGCTCTACATATTTTCCACAGGCCGTCGGCGATTGTTGATGCTGGACTGAATATAATAATGGGAAATTCCGCTCAGGTTATGTATGAGTGTTCACAGACTTTATCAGTGAGGGACAGTCTAACAAGGAACGACGCGCTTAATGCTCGGGTGTCATATGTCGCCTCGTTTTCTCTCTTTTATTTATATAATTCTCATCATTTGGTTGGGTGTGTATCTTGGGGGGGGCGTCGATATATATGGAACATTTTTAATACTGAAACATTCTCTCTTAGTTTTGTATCGTAAAGGAATCACGAAAACCAACGGGCCGACAGAATCGTATGAACAGCCAGACTCCTGCCTTTAAAAAAAAAGGAGAAAAGATCTAGATAGATCTCAGAGGATTGGGGGGGCTTAGAAACTCTTTTATATTGAGAATTACACAGTTCTGAGAATGCGGTGGGAAATTCCGGAAAAATGCTCACGTGTAAGGACGTCTTAACTCTTCGTAACGACAGATTTCTATCGCCCAACCCCAAGTTTGCATGACGCGTCTGTTGACTGAATACGGCCAGTCCAACTCAAATACTAACTAGTACTTCTGGGCTGGGGCGCAGATGCGCTCCGGGTGGCACAAGATTTTAAAAATTGACGTCATATACAGAGGATTAAGTAGAGTAAACTCTCACTAATCCAGACAAGACCTCGGCCTGGAGTACCACGTGGCGTCAAGACGTCAGTTTTTGTTTATCCTCAGAGCGGCGCGGGGGTCTGAGGAAATGTCTCGCAAACTTTCTTTTTTGTTGTTACTAACGTTTAGCCCCCTCAGAGTGTTTAGAACGGGTCCAAAGATAGATGAGGGTGCAGGGTGAAACTTTAAAAAAACCAAGTCCGGGCTGCAGTAAGCAAATGACTATGGAGGGATCCCTTAACAAGAAAAAGGTTGTGGGACATCAAAGATTCTTAAGCCACAGGAGGGATGACTGCTGCTGCTGACCCACAGCCTAACTCGGTTGTAGCAGACGTTGGATTTAGAAAGCTATTCAACAACAACAACAACAACAAAAAAAGTCTGAAAGAATATTTTTTCTCTCTGTATCGTATAATCCAAACTTTCGGCTAACCCTGACATCGACTCCCTCCAATTAGTTTGGATTAGCAAGGGTTTACTGTATATAACTTTTCACTTTTTTCATCATGGCTGTCGTTACTATTTTTTTCTTTCGTCGTCCTGCTTGTTTTGATGTATATGGCAATTTAATTATCTTTTTTTTTGGAGAAGAGACCAGGTATTTGAGCATCAGTCGGGGTGAAGCTTGGAACAGAATTTTAAAGCGCGGAAATGCTTATACACCGAAGCCCCTTTAACACAACTGTTAGAGGAAAACAGATAGTTGACGGCTTTCCAACTATCCAGCTCTTTATAGTCCGTTTTACTTTATCCTAACGATACTCAGATTTCCTCTCTCTCTCTCTCTCTCTCTCTCTCTCTCTCTCTCTCTCTCTCTCTCCTCTCTCTCTCTCTCTCTCTATTTTTTTTTTAAATCTCAGAGAATATTCTAACTTATTACTAATGGCTAGCTAACTTGGAAGACTTGTAGGAAACAAGAAGAACGCAAAGACTTCCACTTTCTGTCAAAGGAAGGAATATTTCAGCGTCGAGTTTCCTCACGGGGCTAATTCTAGAATGAAGAATGACAACCACAAAAGACTTAATCGTGTCTCATCAAGTCGCAAAGTCCTATCAGCACTCACCCAGGCAAAAGGCCGCGCAATTAAAATGGGGTGAACGAAAGGATTTTGTAGACAAAAAAAAAAAACAACACCAACAACAACCAGAAGCTGCGTGCTCGGTGGTAATTGTGTTTTTGTTTTTAAAGTCTCTCATCGTTAGTAACGTTGACGTCGTCAGCGATGGTCACACGTTCGGTACCACCCTAAAATATTCTAATTCGGATGATAAAAGGCAAGTTAGAGAGCCCCACCCTTGAATTTGCATAATAACGTTACGTTAACGTATTGAGAAAGTGCGCCGCTCTGTAGTATTCCACGTGCTTAATGGGGAAAATGATCGAAATATTTTTTTTAAATGCGAAACTTGAGATCTAACAGGAAAACACGTGACTTCCGCAAAGACCTCAGTATAAACCCATGGCCACGGGTGTGACTCGGTTGGAAGTGTCCAGAAGCAGGCGGTTAGATGGTCGTCGATACGGTGTCGAGCTATAAGCACGATCTGAATGTAGATTTCTTTCGCTGCTACTATTTCTCGAGTGACCCAGAACCTTTGACCATGGCTGTCTGCCACGAATTCCAGACAACCTTTGAACGTTTATAGCAAGAAGACAAGTTCAGCGAGTATGAGAAACGGATAGCACGGTGTTTGCGTTAAATACACGTCTACGAAATCTTAGAGGAAGAAATAATAATGAAGAAAGCTAAAAGAAACTGTATATGCTGCATTATTAATTATTTACTAGAATTCTACCAGTCTGAAATGATTATACAGCAAAGAAAATGAGCCGGCGGATAAGTAGTTTTTGAATCAATGAAGAGTGGACGTTATTCGGTGCAACGTTATTTAAAATTCTGATGTCCCGCTACTGTGGTTAATTCAAACGCTTTTTTTTTCTGTATTGTGTACCGTACTTTGTACTGTGCGAATTTCGAATGTAATGCTTCTAACACCACATGTTTTGTAAAATGTACATTTAACTTGTAACGTAAGCTGGCAGAAACACTTCTAATAAGCGTACCAGGCATGGGATCTATTAGATATTATTAACGACCTGATAAAGTTCTTTCCCACAGTTTGTAGTCGTTTCTGTAATCGCTGTTCTGATGTTGTGTTGCGTTTCCATTAGCTGTCTATCAAGGCGCTTCCGTAGGTGTTCATCGAATTTCATATCCTGGATTTGCAAGTGCAGTCCATAGGTCCGTGAATTGTTGTCAGTCTCCCACATCTGTGAAGGCGGCGGGCAGTATAGAAAGGGGCCTTAGTCGCATCTGTCTCGCCAATGTCGATCGATTGCGTCCGATATTCTCAAATTTATACGGAGATTTTGCATAGCGGACAACTGAGTGTGCAAGTGCAATGAACGAGAAGATTCGCCGCCAAACCCTGTCGGTCTCCAACTGGTATCGACTTCGGACTCCATTACTTTATTAGTACCACTATCGAACCACCGCGCCGCCCCGGAGATCGATAAGTTCTCTATGCTAACATAGGGTGCTTTAACAAAGAAAGAAAGACTATGGCTTCTGATTGTTCAGTATAAACTTGAGCTAAGTACTGATGAAAGTGGTTGAGCAGCCGTTAGCGCTATCTAAACTGAGTTAATGCAAAATGAAATAACAAATAAATAAAAAAAAAAAAAAAAACTGACGAAATACACTTGATTTAGCTGAAGATACAAGGGCGACAAGATACATTAGCTGAGATAAACCTATGCTAGCCATCTGTTGACGATAAAATAGTTTAAACTTTACTGTCATATATTGAGTTTTATTTCATTTTGATGATGATGACCGTGCACAACTCTGTTCTTCGATGTGAAAATTAAAGTTTAACCAAACGGTCTGTCTATGGAGCTTGTCTCGTTCTTTGGAACGCCAGAGTACCGCCTAGATAAGGTCGGGCACGTGTCCAGCGACACTCACGTCACCGCGTCAGATACCAGGACACGAAGCCGAAAATGTTTTGATGGCCGTTTCTTATATGTTCGTTTAGAAAGGTGAGAAACGGGTGCAAGTGAACTGTAAAAAAAATGACAGAATTAGGGTGGAGGATGCTGGTAGTAATATATTTATTTCAAATACATGGCGCCGGTTTAAAGGTAAACTGGCACGCATCTCCATCCTCCAGATCTGTCTGGGCAAACCCGTCATGCCGCCGCTGTAACATAACGAAGGAAGGCGCACGCGAGTCTTTGCTTTGAAATCCATCGTTTAACTACTTACCTAAACGTGTTTATTAATATTTACAGCTAGAGATCGCTTTTCGCAGAACAGGAACCGCATGATTTCAGGTGAAAGAAGATTAGTCGTGACGAGTGCAGGTCGGTTCTTTGCTCTTCGCGTGAGGGTCTTCACAGGGTCGGTGAGGTGAATACAGAACGCAGACGGATGGATGTGCATTCCAATGTTTCGGATGTCGACAGCCTTTAGATATATATGTGTGTGTGTGTGTGTGTGTTTCCACAACAATGTCAAATCTGCATTTAAATAAACCCATCGAAAATATTTGTTATAATTTGAAGCAACGTATTTTTACGCAAAACTTGTTTTTTAAATAATTTTTTTTAGGCGGAGCTGGAATCGAAGCTCTAAATGGGCAGAGCATGACTGAGTAAAGTAACGATGCCATTTTCTATACAAATAACTGCATAGATTTCTGTCTTAGGAGGATGGGCTGCCAGTTATATGAAACGTCTGTAAATCTGTCTTCTCTCTCACAGATCATAGTCGAGCCAAACAGATCCTCTACCAGTTTTTTTTTACCTGCTTCTGGCGCCACTACTATGAGCCAGCATTTTATTCGTCTACCTGGCATTAAAGTTTTTTTTTTTTTTAAAAAAGCAGACAAGAAGAAAATAGTTTCTAAAATTTAATTCGCAAATAATTGGGCTAATTCTTTATCACCATACAAATATTCAGAACGCATTCATCTTCGTAGCGTGATTACATTCTTATGTCTTTGTGTACGTCTGCGGCACATATGGAATTTAGGCGCGATCTTGTTTGGATAAAATGAATATTATCAAATATGAATCATATTTGTGGCGCTGACGTGGACCGGGCGCCTCTTATCTGTAAAGTATAAACAGAACACCTTTGCTTCACATTGTACTATATCCTATTAATGGAGGTTACAGATGAACTATAAGATTATCGTGAAAGGAGCTATTTATTATTCTTCTGCTGAAGTTCTCGAAGGTGTTTACAATACCAAAAGTGTATATACGTTATAGTCTTTATTTAAATTTTCGAGGGTGCCCAGGAAAATACTGGTCTAACCATGAAATGGGAAGCGGGCAGCGCCGTCTGGTCTTCCACACCTGTTTCAAACTTAAACCAGCCAAGATCTGTTTCGGTTTGCTTTTTCTTCCTCTTTTAAATTTTCCTTGTAAACAGAAATTAGTAGAGACTCGCCGCCATTGATGACCTTCAGGTGCGTAAAAAAGCATTCCTTTAGGGAAAGGTCTGCGGGTTAATTTATTGGTAGGGCGACCGTTTGGGTTAGAATCGTTCCGCTTTACCCAAAATCTCTAGAACGGCGAGTAGACAGCACTCTCTCGTTTGTTAGCGAGGGACACTCGGAGGTTTGTGTAGCAGAAGTCCATTCTATTTCAGGTAACGCTCACCGATCGGATCGGAATCTGGTGTACGTGTGGGTGCGTTTCTTTCTCTCTCTCCTGCTTATCTATGTCCTCCGCCGACATTAAACGAATCGAAGTCCTTGAAAATACCGGCAACTAACGGCTCGTGGGCTGATATTCCTTTCTGTTTGACTCACGCAGAAAAATGTTCCGATCCATAAAAATTTGGAAAGACTCGCGACGACAGATGAGGGAAGTCATGGCGTGTGTGGCTCTACTGGAGACCTACTATTTTTGGCTTTTAGCCAGGACACACGTTGTTAGAACAACATTCCCGATTTCTCGCATCACACACACACACACACACACACACACACTCTCTCTCTCTCTGTGTCTCTTCACAGACAGAAAACGAAGGATCTATAGAATAAATAGATAGTGGTTTATTCGATAATCGACATTTCTACATATTTTCGACTTATTATATTATTATATTACCGGAACATGAATTCCATAATCAGTCCACATTGGTTTGTTTAAGAGGATAGTGTTTGTGTTCTGTTAGATTATTGGAGCGGATCTCTATTTCCAATCATCCTTTACATGCCGAATCAAACTACAGTTCTGGTACACTGATCAACAGACACCAGAAACATGCTACCTTCACCTTGGTTGTTTTTCATTCTTTGAAGTAAACGGAAACAGAAAAAATCGTTAGTGCTTAAGATATTTTGAGAATATATTAAAGTAGTTTTTTCCATTCTCAACTGTATCTGTTCAGTTTTTCTCTTTCGCTGTACATCTGCTTTAAATTTAAAATATACTAGCACTTTCAGAACCAGACTCTCTTTTTTTTTCGCCAAACGCCTCCTCCCATCTTGGAATTTCTATAATTATTTTCAGCCAATAGATATAATTTTCCAAAAATACTGCATTCCAGCTATTTTAATGAGTTTTTTTGGGGTTGTTGTTCAGCTACTTTCTCTGCAACACTAAACAAAAATGACAAAAAATTTCCGTCATTCGCTCTGCTGATATACTGATGGCGTAAGTGTTCGTCGTTCGTCCAGGAAGGTTTAAGAGGTTTATAAAGTCTTTGGGAATTTTCAGTTTTTTTTATATCTGTTTGACTACATAATAAAACCAAAAACAGTTTGTATTATTAAGCTTTACTCTGAAAGCTTTTTTTTATTATGCCCATGAAAATTGCTTCTTCGTACCTCTTTAAAAAACTTCAATTCCCTTTTCAACAGTTCATAAATTTCGAAAGTAAGTTTTCATCAGCAAATCAAAGCAATTCTAATCGCACCATGGCTGCAGAACTGGGGGATATGTTCAAGGCATTTGTATGTAGAACTGAGCCGCCGTAAGGAGAAGATAGTGGCCGGGCTGAAGTCTAAGGATTCATCGCTGCATCAGTCAGAAAATTTTCGGCATGTGGACTTGTAGAAATTTTGCTCTTTGTTTCATTTGATAATGGTAAACACCGAATCTCTCTTCAAAGGCATCATAAACATTCCTCGCATTCTAAATCATTTAGATGCCATTTCAAAACAAAATCTGCGGGTAAAGGTTAATTCTTTTCCATAAATTATTCTTGAAAACCATTATAATGTTTAAGGCCTGTGTGGCGGCACAACTGCCTCCTTAAAAAAGTGCTGCAGAGGAAACAGAATCCCGGGAGTAAATAACTCGCACTAACGCTTGTGCTACAAAACATCTTAAAGAACCGGCGGCGAAGTGCGATAAAGACGTTTAATTTACGTTACAACTACAAACGATCTTTTTTCGGATTTCTCGCCAACATAATTAGTTTCAAAGGAAGTTTAGCCAATTTAAATGTTTGATTACTTTGAAAACATCGCCGACTAAAGCTATCCAGCGCGTAGTAACTGTTATACACGGAGCTGTCATCGCCATGTTGCATGTCATAGTTGTGCATACAGCTCCTTCGTCAGCTTGTGTATCGATTTTGCATACCGTACTGCGCCATGTTGTATGTCATAGTTGTGCATACAGCTCCTTCGTCAGCTTGTGTATCGATTTTGCATACCGTACTGCGCCATGTTGCATGTCATAGTTGTGCATACAGCTCTCGTCAGCTTGTGTATCGATTTTGCATCCGTAAGCGCCATGTTGCATGTCATAGTTGTGCATACAGCTCCTTCGTCAGCTTGTGTATCGATTTGCATACCGTACTGCGCCATGTTGCATGTCATAGTTGTGCATACAGCTCCTTCGTCAGCTTGTGTATCGATTTTGCATACCGTACTGCGCCATGTTGCATGTCATAGTTGTGCATACAGCTCCTTCGTCAGCTTGTGTATCGATTTGCATACCGTACTGCGCCATGTTGCATGTCATAGTGTGCATACGCTCTTCGTCAGCTTGTGTATCGATTTTGCATACCGTACTGCGCCATGTTGTGCGTCAGAGTTGTGCGTAGATCTTTATACTGTACGATTGTTTTTTTTTTACTTCAAAGGAACTCACAAGCAAAAATAAAGCAGAAAAAACGGTGCTCTTTACTGTATCGATACGAATTTAATTATTGTATTGTTGGGTGTGCATTTGACAATTTGTGATCAGAAATTCTACTATTGTGATCGTGTCACAAATAGTAGTGACAAGTGTTGAAATTGTGTGGACTTTCGTGCTTATAAAAAGAAAAGAAAAATTCGAGTATACGACTTAATACTTCGAGGTTACCCGGTTGTTGTTGTTTCTTCCCCTCGTGGACTGAAGTTATAGCATTTTTTTTTCTGAAAGAAATACAGTAGTAAATTCTCTTTTGCAATAGATCTCTCTATTGTCTTCTCTCTTTGCATCGTTAGGATGGCGTCGTGCGGTGCATTGTAGGAAACAGTATAGATCGTTAAAATTCAGAGACTGCAGAAGAATCTACGCATTATGACCTTTTGGAAACGTTGCATGTTACAGAACATTTTGTAACCAAACTGTCAGGATATCTGCTGCGTTAATTTGAGAAAAAGCCGTGCAAGAAATGACTTGAAGAAGAAGAAGAAGAAACAGCGTTTTGTTAAAGGTTTGTTTATCTTGTAAGAAAACGGTGCCAATAATGAATGTGGCAAAATAACTGCTAGATGCATACGTATGGTTTAATGATTAATAAGTTATGTGAAACAAATGTTGTTTTGTTCGAATATTGAAACTGAAGAATTTAATCAGTTTACTGTAATAAAAAGAATTAAAATAACATAAAGATAGCATTAATATAGAAAAGTCAACTGTCCAGTAGTAAGAGAAACATGTCAATCGCGAGGTTCTTTTAGAAAGCAAACACGAGGAACCAGGCTACCAAAAACTTCACAGGCAGCAATTGTATTCAGAAGGGAAAAAGATTTCATTGTTAAAACCAATCTGTGCGTAAAGGAGAAGAAATTTTATCTCGTGTTTTAAGGAGAGATCCTAGAATGCCAGACTTCGGATTAACAGAAGTCACAATGAAAGTATAGCTGAGAAAATATATTTTAACAAAGCAGCAGATTATAAAGAATAATTTAGATTAAACAGAGTCTAAGTTGGCCAAAGAAATAACACAAACACTCGCGCGTTTGTTTGTGTGGCTTCACACTATCTGAACCTTCTCGCCTGATCTCCAGTGGCAAACATTAAAGCATCTCACTGTTAGATGTGAGAGGAAACCGAAAAAATCGACGTGGAAATTCTGAAAGATTTCTACCGCGTTCTATGTTTTTTTGATGCGAGTAAAATTTTCATTTACCGCCAAGAATTCTTCACGATATTTATCCCAGGTAAATTCAGTTTTATTACTTTGATATAACAATAACAGGTAAACGTACAGATAAGGGCATAAAATAAAATCATTGAAAAATATTTTGTTTTTTTAGACAAATGGTGCAGTAATGATACTGTTTTCTTTAATAATAACTATAATTGTCCTACATCGAACAATTTTAATTAAGGAATTGGAAAATGATAAAGATGCCTATGGCTAATTTCGTTTAAGTCCATCTTTTATTTTGAAATGTTTCACTTTCGAAATATCTGTTTCCAGTACTGATTTCACATGGTTAATGAGATCAGCTCTAGCAGCTGTTAAGACGTAATAAATACGAAGGCTGATTTGAAGAACTGCAATATATTTTTTTTGGTCAGGCTGGCATATCGTTTACAATAGACAGTCTTTTAAAGTCAGCTACCTACCGAATATCGCGAAAACAGCTAGTGTGCTACGGTGCGCACTGGCACGTGACCTCGCAAGTTCCCGAGACAGTCTACCGTTGCTGACTGCGGGAAGTGCACTCGCCGACCAGACAGAAGCAGCGTTCACGCCATCTCATTAAAACTATCTGGACGGTCTCGCGGCGCGAAGATGCCGCACGCTCTTTTATATAATGCGGCAGAAAAGGTATACGGTTAGGTAGCAATAACCAGATCTTCCTTAGCTCCGAGCGTCCAAAATGTGCGCTATTGCATGCACAGAATGTACAGGATTTTTTACCTTCAGTCCGTCCCATTCTTTCCTAAATGTCGGCATAAGCAAATGCAAAACCTCGCAGAAAATCGGACAGATATAAGGTGAACGATATCCGGGATTATTACCACTATCTTCTGTACGCTTGCCATGATTCAAGGTCGGAGACAAAGACCCCAAAATGATTGTTAGAGAAATATAAATGTCTGTGATTATAGATAACGAACATCTTTCACGCGCAAACGAGAGTGGTGAGGGGAGAGTGTTTAATACTGTAAAATTCATTAATTCATGACGTTGCCATGCCACGGATAACGGGAACCACGGCGAAATCAGGCCATAGAATATCTCGCGGCCGTGGAATTGACTGATCTGGGCGATTGTTCGCTTGTCTATTTAGTTTCTGTTCATCGAATATACGGCGAAGTTACGGGACCACCTGGCGCCTGGTCGGCCCAAATATGGCTATTTCTGCGCAAGCTCGCTGCGTGAGGGTTCAACAGCCGCAAGGTCGCTTTTCGTTCGTCATTAATGCGTCAGTTCTGGGTTACCGTGGTGTTAGTAAGGACACCGTCCCTGAAGACGTCTCGGCGGTGATTAAGTACTCTATCGGCTGTAGGACAAGCGCCTCGAGGCCCGTTTGCCGAAGAACCTGGGTAAAGGAACTGTGACAAGTTCGTCCAAGCTACGCTAGCGTTTTTGGTGGTGGGGAAGCGTTATGGTGTGGAGTGGCGTAATCGAGAATCGTTCGACTGCCATCTAAGAGTTCGGCAGTACTGTCGCAGCACTTGGAACCTGGAACAATGTCCCAGCGCGAGGACGCACACCGCCACACAATCTAAGGTCACCGAAGCCTTCCGACGTCAGATGCATGTCCTGCGGTCCTGAACGAACCAAACAGAATCTTCAAGCACTGTTCGTGGTATTTGGACCATTTGGCCCAATCTACTGTCCGAATATGGAACATCGACCAAGAGTGTATCCAAGGACTTTATGCGGCGGTAGAGTCTAGCTACGATGAATCCAAAGCGTAGACACAAACTATACTGGGCAGTACGATTTTTTTTTTACTTTTTGATCTCTCCTCAAAAAAACAACAAATTATATCTTACCACTAAAAAAGAAAGAAAGTGAATTCGAAGAATTATTGCCCTTGGAAGGGCCTTACGCAGTCTTCTGATGAGATTATGCTACCTTAATACTGCATATTTCGTTTATCTGTTAATTAATATTAGATCGGTCTGTTATAGTTTGTTTAGCTACATTGACTTTAACTACAGAGTAGCTTTTGTCTAAATATTCGCTAAGAAGACATCTTTAAAATTAAATTTGAACTATTTAAAAGTTGTCGCCTTTGGGTTTATTAGCAAGTTCCGAAAGTGACACTAACTATTGGCCACTTTTCTCACCTCAATCTGTTTCCTCTATTTTAGTATCGAAAAATTAAGATTGAAATGAACATAAACTAATAACCCATATATAAATAACATTAAAGAAAAGACAAGATTTTTAAAATATTTAATCTAGTATAAAAGTGAACAAAATTAGTAGATTTAGCGGTAACAAGTGTAATATCAATATATGGATTTAGAAATTACAAAGATTTCCTTTATTTTGATTAATAATCAATTACCATCGATCTTGTTACCAATAAGCAACAATACAAAATATATAGAGTGACTCGTTTTTAAACAAGTCTTTTGAACAATAGGATTTCAAAAAATAAACACCGCTGGCAGACGTGAAAGGTATCTCACGTCATCAACAACACAAAACAACATGTAAGCAATAGTGTTAATAACAAAAGAAAAGAGTCCTGCAAGATTCAGACGATAAAAAAATTTTTTAAAAAAAAAAACAGACAACGCCATTATAATTATAATCAATTTTGTGAATAAATGCTGCTTAAAATAATATAGCTATGTTATTCACGACATGTTTTGTCCTTGTGATTTAGATTTGTTTGAAGCAACTAGTCAAAATTAAGTCACAAAGGTGAAATATTTAAAGGTATACTACTGAAGCTGTACGTACATATAGATCTACAATATGCATAATTAGGGAAGCATGGTGTCGTTCCTTGCTATACGTCTTAGTTACACGTAATTGTTTTCGTTGCATTCGAAAGAAATCTGCTCACTATACTGTATTTCAAGGTTGAATGTCGATTGTTCCACGCCGCATTTACCACCAGCTGATTGTCAAACGTTCTACGCTGTAGTTCCCAGGTAAAGCAGATCATGTAAACTAAGACAGTCGGGTGTACGGCCTGAGCGGGTTGTTGTTGTTGATTGTTTTTTTCTGTTTCTGAAGTTGGTGGTGAGTTATGGAAGCATCTACGCTGAATCTCAAAGATCGAAGTGTTTTTCGCTGAGGCGGGAGTAAATTAGATGTATCAGTGACATTTCGGACTGCACACCAACTAGTTTGCACGTTTCAAAGTTAATTTACATAGTTTACTAACTTCCAAACCTAACATTGAGCGGAGCGCAGCTGGAAAGATAATTATTATATCGACTTACGAAATTGCAGCTTTCCTATAAAAAAAAAGAGAAGAGAACAACAACAGAAAAGGATAACTGGATAAATAGAAATTCATCAGAAAAGGGATTTTGCCTTCTTGTAGTGCGGAAAGTCCCCTAACAGAGGCTGTCTCATTTCGTTCTTTTGATTGTTTATTTATTATTTTTTTTAAACCGTCTAAATTTCTATTTTTCAAAATGTTCTCTCTGTTTAGTTAAATTTCCATGAACTGGCGTCTGTCAAAGTAAAAAGCGTTCATCATGTCAAAAGCGTTAGTTATGAGGTAGAGGATGACTGACCATCCTATTGATCTGAGCAATATAACAATACCCTGGCTACAGAAAATACATGCCGCAAAACATCATTCCAATAAATGCATTGAAAGTGCTTCACACCTCTACCTTTTCGTCGAACGTTTTGATCCGTAAATCCCGACGTAGCATGGAAAAGTTGTAACGATTTCTTTAATAGGTAGCTTAGTTTCGGCGAAGGGTTGGAACCGGCGTTTACAGCTAGCCAGATACCGATACCTTTTTATAAATATGCAAAATTAAAATAATTTTAAAGTCTGCATTCCATTCAAGGCATTCGCAGCTATTCACGTGGACTGGTATAGTGCGAGTGTTTCTTTCACGAAAAGGTCACGTGCTCTGTGGCGGAAGTCGCCCACCGGACATTTTTAGTACAATTATCATAGCAGCTGTTTATCCTAGGTAAAGGGGTCTACGCGTTAATTATGTTGAACAGGGGTGCAGCTTTAACTTGGGGAAAAAAACGGGGGGGGAAACCTCACAGAAAACTGAAAGAAATTGAAATTAAAATGTTCTTCTTTAAATAACCGTCTTAAACAAAAGGGGTAGTTTTGATTCAAATGTGCCTCTTACAGTTTTTTTTTTTTTTTAATTTCTAATTCTGAAAAATAATCAAAATAAGAAGATATAATTTCAGTGTTTTTATTGAAGGAGACTGCAATATTTAAAAAAAAAAAATTAGCACCAATAATTTCAAATAACTTAAATAACCTATTACCATCTTGAGGTTTCTAACGGCTATTTATTCACCTAATGTCTTGTGCAAAATATAAAAAAACAACAACAATACATAAAACACAGTATAATTCTCCTTTAAAGGCCAGGTATAAAGATTGTCTGTTTTTTTAGAGTAGCAGCAACATGTACAGACTTTGAAAAAAAAAGGAAATATATGAATTAATCCAAAGAAAGGTAAAAAAAAAAAAAAGGAGATGAACGTGATGGTGCTGCTGCTGCAATTCCTCTGGAGACCGACCTCTTCTCTGGCGCAGGCTCCCCTTCCTCTCATCAGTAGTTCCAGACTGAGTTGGCGCACGAGGCACAGCATTTGCGGCGAAATTGAGGGTAGCGACACATCTTCAGGTAACGCATCAGATTACAAAACCGGGATTCGTCGGTGCAAACTAAAGAGTAGAAAAGAGAGAGAGGGAGAGAGAAAATATGGATACATAAGCAAGATCGGCTCTAGTTCGCACGTGCGCGCCTGCAGCTGTGGATAAGTAACAGCAAACGGCGGATATATCGGGGGCCTTAAAATTCGCTGCGTCTTAAAATTATTAGTTGTCTTTAATTTGTCTGTTAACGTACCCCAAATGTTCTTTTAATTTACCATTCTGGTTCCCCGCATTGCATTTCTTTCTTACTCGCTTTTCTAGAAACCAATTTCGCTCGTTTTTTTTTTTTTTTTAAATCGGTGCCTGACTTGAATTAGAGAAACTAGGTGGCCCCTAATTTACGCCAGGGAGGCGCATCCTCCAGCTGTTTCCAAGGGCCAATTTATTCTTTTAGCCTAAATAGAAACAAACCAAGACTTTAACCTCTTTTCTGTTTTGCTAATGGACACCGAGGTACAAGTAAGACTTCGACAGTTGCGAAATATTTAATTTTTATTAAAATTACTGATACGGGAGTTAAACGACAGTAACACTGGCGATATCTCGTAAATTAGGGGCGAGGTTTTGGCGGTGGTTATGTCCCGCGGTTGATGTTTTACTTTTCACCCGCCCTGGCTTACCCGTTCCGACTTCTGGTGTTTCTTTGGCGCTGTATTAAGTGACCCGCTACTGTATTATCTCGGAACATTTAAGGTTTGGAGGTCATCCATATGGGGGCTGGTTGTAATAAAAGGTAAGTAAGTATTCTGGTCAGAAAATTAGTACATACAGTATCTGTTTTGAAGATGCTAATTAAACAGTTAATGACGTCGTCGTGGTGAACTTTGCATAGTCAAGTGAAAACAATAATGACGTCATTTCTGTTGATCCTGGCTGTTAGAAATTCCAGTATCCAGAGACGAGAAAGTTGAAAATAGAATTTCTTTCGGTAATAATTTCGTGTCTTTAGTCTTCCCAATTTTATTCTAATGCCCGTCTGCCATCAATATTGGATTTAATAATTCAGCTACGTTATTTTTGTAGAGCCCGGACGCTGTTCGCTCCCCTTGTCGAGCTCTTCAATAAAGATTTTTCTCCCTGTTCTCCGAACTCGCCGTATTAACGTATCCGTGCTATTTCTCGAGTCTTAGCTATCTTCCTGGCACACAGTGTACGATCTTCCTTGGAGTACCAATTTTGTCAGTTACGCTGGAAAGAAAGAAAATACTAATGTCCCGTACGCATATAAGGAAAAACAGAAAGAGGAAAAATATCTCGTGATATTATGATGCGAGCTGTAAATGAAATGGTATCAAATAACCGCACCACTGTCAGATCTATCGCAAGCGATTATGGTATTTGTCATGCTACTTAAAGCTGATATGTAGAAAATGCAAGTTTGCCTAATTACAGTGGCATCGCCAAACGGAAACTCCAAGTTATGACAGGAACACACAAGTGTTCAGTAATGAGCAAGAAAATTAAATAGAAAACTATGCAAAAAGTGTCCAAAATTTTCTTAGATTATACCCAAAGAACCTCAGAATATTTGCTTTTGAGCTAAGTAAAGAACATGGCATTAAAGGTTCTGATCCATGATATGTTAACGAATGTATTGGGCCAGATTGGTTGGGCAGCTTCATCAAGCGCCATCCAACTTCTTCAATCAAAGAACCTGAACCAGCAGCTTGTCACGAGCAACCGTCTTTAACCAGAAAAATCGTGTAGTTTTAACTCGCTTAAAGGTTTTTGAAATCTGGTCTGGTGCACAACAAAAATCACGGCTTTTGCATATAATCTTGGTGTACTACCTACTTCGATGTATATCACAATTAACCCCTACCAGGAGTAAATTGTAACGCTCCGACCGAGAGAAATAGCTTGAACTATACTGAAGTTGTATGTATGATTTTATCATAACAACTGCAAGCGATTAGTTCCCTAGTTCTAGTCGTTTATATATCTGATAAACCATAATCTCCCTATACTTAGTCCAAGAATAAAATAGATTTACCTGAAAAGGTGTTACAAACAGCTCCCCCCCCCCAGGTCTCCCCCTGTATACATACATCGGACTAAACAGAGAAGTTTCTATTTTTTAAAAATGCCTGGCATTTGGCCAGATCTGTCCCCTCCCATCCCTCAGGTTTTTATTTGATTTTTTTTAATGTCTTGACAAGCACAACATAAACGCCCACCTTTTTTCCCTTTCATTTTCAAATTCTCCATTTTAAAGCGATTACTGAATATTTGCGGAGAACCATCATCCTTCAAAGCGGAAGCATAATACGTAACTTGGTCAGCCAACTCACGAGTAGCTGTTCCTAATTCAAGAAGTCCGCGGGGCGGGATTAACAAGCCGACCAATCGAATTGTCTCTGACGTTTTGACACCGGGGTAGTTATAGTTAATATTAATGAACCGAGATTAAATGAATGGCTGTTGTTTTTTTTCACGCAAGAAAAGATAAGTGGTGTGAAGCAGTATCGTGTAGGTTTGTGAGACTCTCCCTCACGTGACTATAGGAGTAACGTAAGCAAGCGGTATTTAGTTTCAGGTATGAAAGATTTAAACGTCTATTTTTGTTTTTTTTTTTTTTTCTTTTACGCGGATTATCGACGGAGTGGATGCATTTACCTGGCCTGGATGAGCCTGACATCGAAACTTCGTGCAGTTGTGCCCAACACGCGTCCGGTGTAAAAATATTCCAGCAGCCGCCAGCATCTCGTCTGGTTGTTTGTTGTTTTTTTTTCTTCCTCTATCCGCGTGCTGATGAGGCACAGATGCTGATGAAGTCGCTAGGCTGGCGCGCGCGTCGCTTGTATCAAAGCGTTGTTCCTCTGAAACCTTGGAAACTGGTAAAGTAGCGGCGAAGACAACGATTCGGTAACTACGGTCATCTTCTGTTTAGCTGCAGATGTACAACCCATCAAAGTCAAGCCCACCTCTCCCTCGGCTTTCTCCGGGCTACATGCACCCAAAACCTACCTGAAACACGGCAACGGAATGTAATCTTAATCAAACACAAGAACTCCGCAGTCATCTCTCTCTCTCTCTCTCTGTGTGTACTGACGTCATCTCTCTCTGTGTACTGACGTCATATCTCTCTGTGTGTACTGACGTCATCTCTCTCTGTGTACTGGCGTCATATCTCTCTGTGGATCTTCTGTACAGTTATAGGTCGGAATAAATGTAAAAAAAGGAACACAATAAAGCCATCCATGTCTTTGTTGCTTCTGTGAATATGTTTTTTAGAGTTTCATCATAAACAGAACAGGTTTTTTTCTTTTATATTTATGAAGATTCATCAGTAAATTATTAATTATTAAGATTGTAGATGTAAAATTTTGAGGGAGTTTACCCAAGATTGTACTTTCTAATTTACTTATCGTAATTGTGTAATGACTAATTCTCTCCCGTATTACTTATCACATTTTGTTTATGTGTTTTCAATTCGCATATGTTTGGCTATGACGTGAATAAATAACAAAAACTACGCTTAGAATACCGATATCTTCCATACCAATAAACCTGATGAAATTAAGCGTAAGACAGTCGATGAAGTAATACCAATGCACTGATAAATGGATAAATAAATAAGATCTGACAGCGGGGTAAGCAATAATTGAAAGGTATGGTTGTATCTCTAATTCTTTATATCAAACGGAATGCAAAACTGCAGCTGTAACGCTTACGTGTTCGTTGGAAAAGCGCTCATAACTGAGGAGAGGAGATTATTTCGGGTCCCATAAGACGCGGATGCTGTTAACGGAATCTGTCGTGCACTCATCTTCGCCGCGGAACTTCTGCAGTCGGGAAGGGAAAGTGGCTGCGACCTGCCCGCGAGAAAGAGAGGTTTTCGAGCAGTAGTGCTGCATCTGCTGGATTTGATTTAATTATAACTCTTTATTAGTCGGGAAGTTCCTGGGAGTTTCCCGGTGGTGCTTAGTACCCGATACAATCTTTAAAGCCGAGATTTGTGGACCGCGGGTTTCTGAAAATAACCGAAGTTCTGCTGACTCTTCGTTCGGCTCTTTCGACGCGATGCGGGCAAAATTAAGAAAAAAAAAAAACAGAAACAAACAAACAAACTGTCCACTCTCTCAATTTTAAATGATTGCTTTCTTCCCATTAATTAAAACTGGTGAATTCGTAAACCATATGCTGCTCGGGGCATCAAGATATCTCGGGGTAACTTGCGCGTTCTCAGCGAACTGGCGGTGAACATCCCTATCCACTAATCACAGACACGGTTACTTCCGGTTTGTGTAACTCGTGAGAACGATATATATGTGTGTTGTGTGTGGTGTGTGTGTGTGTGTGTCTGCGAATTTAGCGATCATAGGCCAACAGATGTTTGGTTGAAAACCAACGAGAGATAGGGAAACACGCCTTTTCATATTTGTATGAACTAGTGAAACTAGAGCCATTCCCCATCTCCCCGTCGCTGTCTGGTTTAACCCACTTCTATTTCTTTCTGTGAAGTGTTCACTTTACGTTAATGAATTTAGTTCTTAATTTGGTAAATATCTTCTCAGGTACAGCAAGTTATGCTTGTCTGACTGACTTGCTAACTAAATGATTCACTAAATAAATGAATTACTTAATAACCAACTACCTTGCGAGACGTATAAGAACCAAAGTTCTTCGGTTCCGGGTCGCTGCATTATGTTCAGTGTAGGCTTGACCTGGAATACTGTTGCATTGCTGAACGATTCTGGTGCTCCCTCTCAGTCTTGATAGCGAGAAGGTTTTAAACGCTCAGAGTGATTATGGAGCCCATATTAATCGATTCAAGAAAGCAGAAATACTTTTCGGCAGATGGCGTGACCGTGCCGACTTTCCATTCGGTTTTCCATGGCCCACAGACCAAAGCCGGATCTCTCATATTTACCAGATTTCTCCGGCTGCGGATCGTCGGCATTTCGCTCGCTGCACTGAAACCATCAGTGAAGTTTCGGCCGCATGACAGAAAGGTTTCTTTCACCATATATGGTCTTATGGCTGATCTGAATTTGTTCGTACACGCTTACTGGTCTAACGTCCACTACATTACCGCACCAGTTCTTTCTTAAAGTTCAAACGGGGCGGGGCGGGTCGACAGCCAAGTGAATAACGGGTGCGAAATGTGCTTATAAGTACGATGATCGGCATTGGTCACATAGATTCGTTGTCGTCTCACCCGCTCTCCCCTACACACCGGCACCTTAGACTAAACCAAGGGAGGACAAACATTTTACCCTGTGACAATTGTGAGGTGGTCCGAGTGCGAGCGTGCTAACCGCCCCAGGGACACACATCCCCCTTCGGGAGCGGGCACTGTTTTTAATATAAAAAGATGTGTTGCATACAAATAACTTATTTCAACATCCTGCCGGAAAGCAGCCTAGTGGTTGGTTTGACAGACTACGAAGATCGAGAGCTTGAGTTCGATCCCCAGATGGAGTCAGCTCAGTTTGGAGTAACCTCCCTTAAGTGACTTCTCGCCAGCCGGTCACGTGGGTTTCCTTTTCACGACCGAAACTGAAGAGATCTAGTAAGAATTTCCCTACCCGTGTCGGACACGCGCTTTTTTCCTTTCTCCGTGAACAAAGCCAGGTGTCCATTCCTATGCGGAGATAGGCAGCTCCGACTCGCTGCTGCTCATCAATGAAAACGTTTAGCGCAGAAGCAGGTGGAGCCGAACGACACCGGCGCTTTCTTGGCAGGTTGGAGAATTCCGTTTCATCCAGTGATGACTAAGACCTGCGAAAGCTCTCAGAGGTTAACTGTTCCTTCGCAGGTGAATCGCACTGTAAGTCGATCAGTTCCGGTTGACGTACTAGAAATTTCAGGTAGTCAAAGGTAAATGGACAAGACAGCAGCTCCAGCTCAATTTTCTTACACTCAATAAACCGACTGGCAAACAAGAAAAAAAAGGGGGGAGCCTCCTCTTGTAAGTCGTTTAACATCTTGTTGCGCGCATCAGTCATCCTGGAAGAGGCTGGAAGAAGTACGCTGTTCTTCACCTGTTCGCTTCCACGGTTGAGTACAGTTCCCGTACAAACACCCTTTTCCCGACAGTTTCAGCTTTAAATCAGTTACATCTCCCCCTCCCCGCAATTTTCGCGGCAAGTTGGAGAGAGAGAGAGAGAGAGAGAGCTAATCTGCATCTTTTTACTGGAGAAATTTTCAACTTTTTTTTTTTTTTCATTTCCAAGAACGAACTGATTTTTCCTTCAAGTCCAACACTCTCCTGGCGCGTTTTCTAAACTTGGCCAGCAGACATTGATGTAATACAAAACAGGTGTGTGTGTGTGTGTGTGTGTGTGTGTGTGTGTGTGTGTGCGCTCCGCATCGAGGAGCAATGCCGGCTAATTCAAGAAAGATATTAACAAACTAATGATGGTGCTCACTTACCACATGGTTCTAGCACACATCGATTTTACAAACACACCCCCCTTCCTGGTGAATGATGCGATGAAGATATACGACTCCCCGATCCTTGTTCATCTCTGACCTTTTATTCAATTCTCATCAAGGGTCCAATGTTTTCCACGTGTTAAATTAGGCGACCAGTCCGCCGTGACACTAGCCAACTCTTCCCAAATCGGATTGTCTCCTCTTGCGTAATTTCCTCACTCCATCAAGAAAATCTTGTCGTGTCGTTACCTTCCATAGCTTCCACAAAACGGAAATTCCTCACTGATTTCAAACCGATCGTTGACGGCTTCTATGGAAATGAGTAGCAGAGCGGTATATCGGATGCCTGCGTTAGTGTCCTTCGATATTGAGTACAATTCGAACTTGGCTTTCTTATCTGACCATGTTGCCATGTATGTAGCTGCAACGCAATTTTGTTCTTGTGGACAAACGGATGCCTTCAGATTTGCATTTGTTCCCGTGACAAATTATATCAGCGACACTAACCATTGTTTCGGAATTATAGCGGAGACTCAAACTGTACCCACCTGAAAACTGCCACACTTCTGTGACACATCAAGCACGGCTACTGCAGTTCTGTAGCAGACACCGTCTAGCATTTGTTCCACTTTATTCATTAATTTCGTTCGTCTGGCGCCGCAGAAATTCCTCGATTCTTTCGTCTGGAAATTTCCAGGACAATGCGTTTTTGTTTTGTTTTTTGGAAGCCCCCCCCTTTCTTCGCTCCCTCGGCTTCCACCCGATCCCCCGATCCCTTGTATGTCGAAGCCGCGACGATTTTGTCTGGAAGCCCCTTAGAGAACCTGCTGACTTATTTTCCCTGCTTGGAGCATAGTCGATCTGTTACAGGAATCACTGTGGCGCTTTACGGAAAACCGAAACACTGAGTCATCATCGATCAGCGCCGGACGTAACGTTTCGTTCTACGGCTTGTCCCTCTTCAGGGCTACAACATGTTCGCTGGTCCATTCGAAGTAATTTGACGCGTGTTTTGTCTTTAGAGGATTCCTCCAGGACCACTCAGTAATCTCCCCTTCTTTTTTTCTCTCTCTAATGACTCGTTTCCCCCTTAACAATTTTTTCTCCTTTTTTGATTTCTTTGCGCCAAGACCCAGTACTCGCGGTTCCCGGAAAATAACCAACTAATTGGGTAAATAAATGCTGCACTAAATAACTAACTAAATGGTATAGCAGGTAAGTGGCATTACTCAGTAACCGACACCGTGAAGATGTCGTTTATGCTAAAAGAATACATTTTCGTGAAAACAAATCTCAATGATGGTAATTCTTAATTCTTAGGAAGTGGATCAGCACGAATACAGTTAGTTATCCGGTATCTTCTTCTCCTTGTATCTTTATTATAAAGCATAATTTAGAGGTAGCTGATAAAGAGGCCGAGAGCAAGTTTACGCTCGGAATGTGCTCGTCTTTCAATTAGCAGTGTTAGTCCATTATTAGTATTTTACCCCCTAGAAACTGCGATACGCTTTCTGACATATAAAGCCAGGCATTCCAGATTCTATTTCTTCCTACCAGATGGGCGAGTGGGTTTTCTCGCACCTAGAAATGAAGAGTGCTTTCGTTTGAGCCTTCCCGTGGCGAGAAATGTTCGTGCGACCCACACACGCGCGCGATACCTCCTCATCTCTCGAGACCGAGGTAAGGGATAGCACAACACCGGTGGATTGCTGAATACGCTGGTTCGACAAAATTACCTGGTTGCTTAATGGAGCTTGTTCTTTCAAGAAAGGTCTTAGAATACAAACCGTGTATTGCGTTAGAAGCGCGCGTGCGTGTGTATGTGTCTGAAACTGAGAGATGGCGTTAGTACAGAGAGTGATGGCGTTAGTACAGAGAGTGATAGCGTTAGTACAGAGAGTGATGGCGTTAGTACAGAGAGTGATGGCGTTAGTACAGAGAGTGATGACGTTAGTACAGAGAGTGATGGCGTTAGTACAGAGAGTGATGACGTTAGTACAGAGAGTGATGGCGTTAGTACAGAGAGTGATGGCGTTAGTACAGAGAGTGATGGCGTTAGTACAGAGAGTGATGGCGTTAGTACAGAGAGTGATGGCGTTAGTACAGAGAGTGATGACGTTAGTACAGAGAGTGATAGCGTTAGTACAGAGAGTGATGACGTTAGTACAGAGAGTGATGGCGTTAGTACAGAGAGTGATGGCGTTAGTACAGAGAGTGATGGCGTTAGTACAGAGAGTGATGACGTTAGTACAGAGAGTGATGACGTTAGTACAGAGAGTGATGGCGTTAGTACAGAGAGTGATGACGTTAGTACAGAGAGTGATAGCGTTAGTACAGAGAGAGAGAGAGAGTGTGTGTGTGTGTGTCAGTAACGAATACCAGTTAGACTGTTCGATGTTTTGGCTACTAGAATCGGTAGATGAGGGCTGATGATGCAGATCGATACTTACCGCCAGAGCACTGCAGAGACTTGCATGGAAATCTGATCAGAGGCCTGGGTTTTCCACGGCAGTTAATGCCAGCCGGTATTGTATTGGTTTTCCAAACACACGAAATCAACCTCAGCCTGTACCTGGAAATCCCGCATGATGGTTTACACTAGAGGGGAGAAATGAGAAAAGAGAAAGAATGTGAAACTTTAGTTTTTCAACAGTAGCAAAGAGATGCGGCGTATCAGTTTTCGTCAGCGAAGAAGTTACCTCTGCGTGGAATGAAGCTTGGTAAGGTTCTAAGTAAACTCTTTCTGGTATAGTTGTGTGGGAGTGGGACTAACTAAAATACCGAAGAAACCTGAACGCCCACTGTTAAGTAAGACTGTAAACAGAGGGAAAGTATTGCTATTCTGCAGCAAATGTTCCTGCAATTGTCTCACGTCTTTACAAAATATAGGTGACCACTCTAACTTACTGTTAGAATAATAACGTATTTTATCTGAATGTTAGCAATTCATTCATAATTTGTTTTATAAATATTTTACAGTCGAAATTGTGCGGTATCATAGTAAATCGTCTGAAAACGGTTTTTACCATCGTAAAATATTATAGTGGAATCACGCTTAGTGCAAAATAACAGGCGTGTTTCGGAATGTACTCCTCCATCTCAGACGGAGCTCTAAATAAAGCCTGCCTGCCCTACGCTAGAGGGGGCCACTAGCGTGTTAAGCTAAGGAGAAAGAGTAAGCAGAATTTGTTGTTTACCATTAACCATAGCGTGTCTGGCGTCGTCAGTGTAAGCAGTGTTTTCTTTATCAAAGGGTTAATGGACATTCTGAACGAGGACAACTCGGTATAGAGAAAAGGAAGTGATATTTTATAATATTATCCAGAATAAGCACGTTTATCTTTCGAACTCTAGTGTGTACATCGGATAAAGAAAGGGGGGGATAGAGAATAGAACTCAAAGGGAAGAAAAACTCTCTCGAATTGTGAAATCGTCAACGAGGAGGTTGCCAAGAATCTGACAAAATAAATAAAATAATAAATAAATACATTTGAACGAGCGGGGAGGGAGAAATCTTTGCAAAATAAATCATCTTGTCGTTCTCGGTTGTCCAGAAGAAGGGGAGATAAGATTATCTCCAAATATTTATTTAATTAATGACAAGCGAGTAGCAAACGTTTGCGGGGAGCATAGAAGGGAAAATTAAATCTGTCTCCCATTACGAAGCCATCAAACAAAGATGGCGACTGTAGATAACGGGTCAGTGTTTGGAGGGGGAGGATTTGGTGCCTGTCCTCCAATCAGAGAACACGACGGAGGTCAGCGAGAACTTGGCTGTCTGCATAAACTCGTGCGCCGAGGAAACAGAAACACCCAGGCACTTTCCCATCCGACCAGCATATCGCAGAACGGTAAAAAACAAATACAAATAAACAGAAGTCTAAGCGCTCGTAGTTGTTATTAAGCGTTATTCCATCCAGAAAAAATAAAGGACAAACAGAAGTAATGTACAGACAGCGATAGAAATCTTTTGAAGTTGAAATAAAATAATTCTTTTTTTAAAAAAAAGCAAAAACAAACAAAGAATTCTTAATGTTTCGCGCACAGCAGAATCCATTGGACGTCTCAGTAGATACTCGTTTTTGAAATACTGGACGCTTGTGTTCGCTTCGATATATGTTTGACGCGTGATTTTTCGCACCCTGCTTCGATTATTTCTCGTACCTGGTTGTCTCCATAGATAAGTAAGGTCGTGTGTAAATACGTAACGTCGTCCTCACTGCTGTAAATCGTCAGGTATATCTGTAGTTAGCAGGTCCTGATAAAGGTTGCCTCTATTTGTATCTCGCAAGGTTGTCGTACATTTGTCGTTTAAACTTTTAAAACATCTACAATTAAACGATCTAAATTTCTTTTTTTTAAAAAGTATAAACCACTAAGAGATTTGATTGGATTTAATGTTTATCTGTTAATACAAGAACAAGAAAATTTGCATACAAGCAGCGTCTTCTTTACACATCAAAAGATAATATATTTATAACATAGAACATTAGTTATGCTAATTTATAAAATGGGCATATGTACTTTCGTACGATAAACAAACGTCTCCTGAAATAAGTCAACCGTGACATCGGAAATCTGTTCATATCGGTTATATATTTGTGAAAAAAAAATCTTTAAAAAATATTAGATAGTTTGAAGAAAACGAAAGCTTAGCCTGAGTAACGCATCAATTAGTTTTGGTATCTTAATACATAGACATGAACGCCATTTTTGTGTTTACCAAACCTCGGATTCTTTCGCTTTTCTTTTTGCTTCTTTTAGTTCACAGTGAAATGTTTCTGAAAGGTTAATTAGCAAAGCAAATTCTTGGTTTAGGGAAACATCGAGATCAATTTGTTTGTCTTTATGCAGGGAGAGAGAGAGAGAGAGATTACGTTAGTACAGAGAGAGAGATGACGTCAGTATACTAAGTGAGAGATGACGTCAGTATATATATATATAGAGAGAGAGAGGGTGATGACGTCAGTATAGTAAGTGAGAGAGAGAGGGTATATATATATATATATATATATCTATAAAATATATATAAAGTAAATTCGCGTTTTTAATATTCTACTACCACAGGACAAAATATCATGCTTAATGGCTGCCATAAATAGAAGCGTATTTACGTGTTATTCACTTGCCATTTAAGACATCAGATGTCATGAACGACGTCGTGTAGAAATGGACTTTACGGGCCCCTTATTGGCCTGATGTATAATTACGAACAGGGGCTCTATAAATACGGTGGCCAGTTGGGATTCCATTAGTGAGGCGACCCCTGTTTTGATATGCACTCACCACGTAGCATCTTTACAGGCTATTGGTAACTTACGGTTTTCAATGAAGTAAATTATATTAAGCTTTTCAATAAAGTTTAATAAGTCTGGAAAGTTCTGTTGTAACATTGATTCAATAACTGATTCCAAGGCGATAGCGTTGGTGCATTTCTTCTTTTTATTTACCTAATTACAAAGAAAAAAATAAAAAAAAATAATTGCCATCGTTTTCTTGTCCTTATTATTGATCGGTCCGAACGATCGGTGCGACAATCACCAGTGCTCTCCGAAACCTCTGAATGCGGATACTAGTCCCAGAACGAGGCGAGCTGCGCGAACCTTTGATTCCTCGAACAGCGCGGCCGTATGGTTCGTATGGGGCAGCGAAAAGCCCATCCGTAAATAGATAGCGACAGGAAAGAAAATGGCGAAAATTACTTGACACCCGACATCCCGCACGAGAGTCGTTTCATCCCATGCCACTGTTCAAGAGTAGGCCTTTTCCCGCGAGCGCGATGCAGAAGACAGTTCCGAAGCAAGGCTTCAACTACGTTATTTATATAACACGGCACCTAAAAAGAAAAGTGGAGTCCTCATCATGACAACCCTCGTTCGCTACTTGCATTGGCCCGGTATTTAATTGCTGTTTTACAGTGGATTCAGAGCAGCAGTACTAGGGTTAATGTAGTGCGCCTGGTAAATGGTCAGCATAACTGGGCTCGGTTATCTGCCAACGAGTTGTTGGCTACAGTGGCTGAGTACGCGGAACATGCCTCATGTCGTGAATGCGTGGAGCAGCTGCCGAACAAAACGAGAAGAAGAAAAAACAACACTCCACGGCATCTCCGTTCATCCACCCATATCAGAGTATTTTCTCTTAATAATCACAAGAACCTGCTTCGTCGTCAGCTTTCCTGGGTAAACGTGAACCCGATCGAAATCTCGCGTGAGCTCCCTGTTAGCGACATCCAACATGGAGTCGCAGCGCTGGAGGCTGCTGTGCGTCGTCGGGGCGGGTGATTTCCTGTTAGAGTTTTCCCCGCGCTGGTCTCTCCCACTCCTCTCTCACGAAACCAAGGAAACTCGCCCGTTCAAAGATAAAGCAAAGGAAAACTTGTGGTCAGAAAGTGACTGAATTCAGGCTGAACCCAAAACATCTAAAATACGGTTTTAAAAACATGTGGGTGTTTACTTTTCAGTGCCTACCAAACAAAGAAAGACGACAGCAAGCGAGGAATTCTTTAAGAGCGAACAATACAAAGACCCAGCATAAATACAATAAACGAAAACTGAATTCCGTTAAGCCTTATTTTCGTTAGCCGAGCTTATCGCCGGCTCGACACGGCTCGGTATAGATCGGTGGTGATCGGCATGATCGCATTTCTATAATTTAGACGCCTCGGCTGCAAAGATACGACAAGCGGCGAAGACAGACGAGAATCTATTGGCCCAGTTAATATTAAACTGGCGTATTACTACACTCTGCTGCGAGGGCAGACATCCGGTGTCACACCGACACTAAAGGCACCGGTTAACTCTGGTTCTAAATTTGTTTCCGCCCTCGGGTCAGGCGGAGATACCTTCTGGTTATTGCCTTTATATTACGACAGCCAGGTCTTTTGAGCGCAAAGGTCACTCAGTTCCTTGAAATTCTCCACATTCTGTCGGAATTCTGTGGGTTTCTCTAAGGTTTTGCGGCCTAAGACCATAAACAACCACCCGGGGAATCGCGGTGAACGGTTTGTATGGGTAACGATGAATTTTTTTTTAACCGAATGCAACGGAAATCATCTGTCATCGAAATAAAATGCAGAATATGCAGTTTAAAAGTTAATTTGAGGCCCAGTTTATTCTGTTGTGTAAAATCCCAGTTAAAAGTTCAAATTTACTGGAAAAAACAAAAAATAATATAGAAATACAAAAATCAAATGATATTTTCGAAAAGTTCAAAAGATGAATATTATTCATTTTAATTTTCGTGTACTTTATAGCAGAAAATGTTCATCTCCATTTGTGGTTCTGGCTTCTAATGTTACTAGTCTCACAGCCGGGAACTTGACAGGTATTAAAAAAAAAAAAAAAAAAACGGAAACCCAAGATTTAAAAAAAATACAAACAATAATTTATACTCAAGAGTATTGTCAGCATAGGTCAACACTTTGTGGCGACGCCTTATGTAAATCAGTAAGGCGCTGATGTGAAGACCGGATCAGTCAGAATGCTGATGTGCGAGATCGCAGCCGTTTCTGCTACGGTACCTGTATTAGGGAGTTCCGGGAAGCGGATTTAGGCGGATGCATGGATTGATCGAGGACAGTCCACACACACTCGGCACGGCTTATGCCCGGTGGTTGGCCAATTATTGCGCTGCATTAGAGGTGCACAGCCGGCGCATCGTCTTCCGTTAAAAAATACCGCCCTCCCCGAACAGCTGACTCGCGGGCATGGGCAGGTAGAAGTCCCTCTCGGAGAATGCTGATGCATTGGGCAGAATTTACAGCCCCTTCGCCGATCACACCAGCTGTGACCGTCCAGTTGCGCAAGTATCACTCCACGCCATCACCGGCATATTATATCATGGCTTGTAGGGGATTTGTGGAAAAATTCCGTGCTACGGCGAAATTGTAGCCTCAAGAAAAGAGAAATAAAGAAACTGACTCTCTCAACAGGTAAGCTGGCGTTGGTAGCATCTACATCACCCGCTGCAGTCGACGACTGGCATTTCAGATACCGTCCGTTAGTTCTGCAACATCTGCAGCCGGTTGCTGTAGTTCGGTTTCCACACACACACACACACACCTACTGAGCACAAACGTTTCGTTCTGTTGCCTTTGGGCGTCTAGGGCGCATATGAACAGCTGGCACGTCAATTCGCCTCAACTTAAAAATCACCCCGATAGCACTGGACAGCCGGATATCCAATTCCACGGAAATTTCTTCTGATGTCGTCCAACAATGTTCCACCGAGCGGCTACGCGCCCTCTTCCACGATCCATCAGTTCCATCACCACCCTCTCTTTCTACCACACGCGTCTGCAGACAGCAAATTCTTCATTTTTAGATGTTGGAGAAAACCCACACGAACTACTGGCGGAGAACGAGAAGCCTGGCAAGGAGGTACGACAAACCGAGCCGACCGCGACCGGGGTTCGAACTCGGCTGGGTCGCCACCATTGGCACTGCCGTAGGCTAACCACTGGCGAACCGGACGTCCTAGATTTTTTTTCTCTTCTGTTTTTTTTTTAAGTGCAGATAACTTCATTTAAGCGTTCACGTGCACCGAGGAATGCTATCGGAAGCAGGAGAGTTAACACTGTACGCACCTTGAACATCGCAGAACGAGGGGAAGAGCGTTCGTTAATTACTGCGAGAAGTCGCGCATTCTCGGCGATCCTCAACGGAACATTCACGAAAGATGAGAGGAACTGCGGATAGATGGGCTGGGGAACGCCGCCTGCAGCCCTTAGTAAACGGGCCTCTTCGCGCAGCAGCCCCTCTTATCTGTCACATCCGTACACACAGGTGCTATCTTCTGGAAAACAGCAATTACCCCGCGTTAGTAGTCTTGGGCGTGCTTTTGTCATCTATAAATACCTAAACAGGAAGTAAAGCTAATATACCTGGAACCGAGAAAACTATAACGAATCTAGCTAAAATATAACTCAGCTAAAACCCTCTACTGGAAATATTGTAGCTCATCGCCAATACATCATTCTTGAACACCTGCGTATGCAATCTTTAGTCTATCTAGATGGATTTTCATTTACATTCCGTTATTTAAATCAGTCTAGCACACAAAATGCCTATGAAACATTGCACCTTTATGTCTGCACTTCCCCCGGCTACCTACCTTCGTCTGACTCCACCCCACCTTCGCTCGTCTACCCCGTACCCAGGGTTTAAGCGACAATCAAAAGAATCACTCCCAGCCACAGGCAACCTCACCGCCAGCTATCATATCGCCGATCCCTAGTCTCCAACTATACAAGCCCGTCTTCTTCTGATCCCACAACGTATCCACTCTAGTTTCCTCACCCGTCATCTGCCCTCTCGTCTCCTAACGACATCCACTTAGTCTAGAACTCCTCACCACCCACATGGAGGCTCGAGCGACCTGAGGAGCCTGCTACCACTCCTCAGCGTTATATCGCCCACGACGTATACTGCATAGCCCCATTCTCGGCTCCTAACACTTCACGAACCGCCCCTGCTATCTATCCTGGTTGCAGCCCCTCTTTATCTGTCGACGTTTTATTCCTGGAAGTCTTTTACCTTTTTTATCTTTGGCGTGCTTTTGTCATTTAGTTATTTATCTGTTGTTCATCCTCACCAACGCCCGCCTTTATGTTGCGGTAAGATCGTCTGCAAGGTCGGGATATAATGGAGAAGCGAAAATACCATACGATCAAAACGATATTAGTGACAACAAGTAAGTCAGTGGGGTGGGGACGCTAACTCTTAGCTTGTGACGACATGAGAGCGACAGGAGCGAGTCTGTAGGGCAGTTTTCGCCACGCGATACAGCATCAGTCTTGGTGTCGATTTGTTGAGTGAGAAGGTAACTTCTTAGGAAAGCGTAGAGCCATCTTTTGAAGCTATATATATATATATCACGGGCTTAGCTATTACGTTCGCCAGATAAGATGTCGGAGAGTATAATACAAACGTAAATGTTACGAGTATCCGACAGGTGAAATTGTACCTGTTGAACAGCTGAAGTCCTAATATGTATTCCGTGCGCTGCCTTTACCCATACAAGGTCCGAACGCGAACCGAGTGAGATGTTTCAGCTCCCTGAATTCAGATTTACAATGGCATTAGTTTAAGGGCACGAGATTAACCGGATTAAAAAAATAATAATCGTCTTGGATGTCAATGTTTTTTTTTTCCTATTCCGTCAAGTGAAAAGATTCGTTTACTTTGTGATTCATTAAAAAACAAATTGCGTCTTAGATCCAGAAGACTTGTGACTTTGTCGAGAGTTACCTGCAGAAATCATTCGCGTCGTATTTTCCTTTTGCCAATAAATATCTTCGCGTTTTGTCGTCTAAACTCATTTTTACACAGCGACTCTGAGATGACGTCTTTTCCCGTCATCACACGGCAGCCTGACGTCACTGGAAATCCCGCTTATCTTGACTACCGTTTACTGCTGTCGGCTGACGCGGAATTCCTCTGTATTTAGCAGAACAGTGCCCGGAAATGCTCTCTGGGAAGCCAGCTTTCAGTGCATTGCGCGTGATATTTGAAATCAAAAAGAGGCTAAAAAAAAAAAATCGACTTACCTGTGTCCACCTGGTGGTGTGCCACACAGACTGACAAGAAGAGTTGACGCAGACCCGGCGGTATTCCGGCTTGGGCTTCCCATCGCAAAATCGGCTCTTGGCCAGCGAATTGTCTGGGTTCACACAAAATATCTTTCGTTTCTGCATCGCGTATCCATCACGAAAACAATGAGAGTCCGAGCACTAGTAGAGAGAAATACCAGAGCATACATTAAAACGTTGTTAACTTTCAAACTATATATATAATAATGATTTTCTCACACAGAAAGACAAACAAACACTTGGGCAAATTTGTGGTTTATTTTCGCTGACAAGATGCTTGCGTGCCTCGCCGAACGAATAATAATCTTGGGGTTTCATTACAATATATCGTTACAAATCGCCGTGTAAGGCGCAATCGCTGTATTCGGTTGTGCTCGATTAACCAGAGTTCCGGCGTAATCTTGCACGATTAACGTTTTCGCGGTTTTAATTGTTGCCGTGCCGTAACCGTAGAACAGATTCATCCACCCCACCAACAAAAAAAAAAGAAGATAAAGCGAATAGTCAAGGAAAGTAAACCTTAATAAATCTAAAGAACACACACACAAAAAATTTTTTTATTTAAAAATTAAATGCTTAAAGATGAGATATTTAAAAAAAACAACAACAAATACAGCATATATTAGATAAAACACTAACTAACGTAAAAAGAATGTTTATAAGTTTTTATCAAAACAAAGCTGAAATGTCTTTGTTTGCGAAAGCAGGTAATTAACAAATCCATCTTATTTGTAGGCTAATATTTAAGATAGTTAACTGCGTGCTCCAAACCGATTATTAGAATCCCTCGAAAACTTCAGCACACGCGATTTTGGGGGGATTGATAAGAATTAAGATGTCACTAAAACGAAAGTAAATTCTCATTTCTCAGTTGTGATTAATATCCTGATCACGAACTTAAATAATATTATTATGAATACCTACGGTGGTTTAAAAACCTGAGTGGGTGGCCTCTGTTGCTTTGGCAAGATTTCTAGGGAAATATCTAATTTATATAAACGATTTATATACAGAGCTACTTAACGGTCTGGACCCTTCCAACACACATCGCATTGGAGAGTCTACCGATTGGAAAGTAAATCCACGTTTCGATTGCCCAATATTAGCATTTTGCTCCATCGAAACTATAATTGTAATTGTTTGATAGGAAATGAATAATTTTAAAACCTGCTATGAATCCAGACTTTTGTCCAATTTTATACTAATCCCGCAACAAATTCAATTCTTTCTATACTTTTCTACGACCTCTCTTCTAACGTTCTCGTCGCTTAGAACCAAACGTTATAAACCTGCTCTCATTTAACCACAATAGATGGCTCCAAGGCGGAGTCCCCCATGTTGTTTAGCCCACTCAAGCCGCATTTTCTTGTTACCGTTTCTTTCTAGCTGCTGTTAGGCCCGTCAATCCAACCTTTCTCGTCCGTCATTCGGTGCAGGGATTGAGATGCTGACTGCTGGAGAGGAATTGTAGTCAAAAGTCAACTGACTACCTGGCAAGAAAGGGTTTGCTCTAGATTTTGGGACCAGCAACCCATTTCCCATGCCTTTTTTATCCCGGCCCTTTAATTTCATGAAAAAACCCATTTCGTTCTTCTAAAGGTTATTCGCCAACCACTCGGTGTAACTCCGACTTTCTCTACAATTTTTTTACCTTTGGCAATAACCAAGTGTATGAATGGCTACGGTTGTTGTATGTGAAATTTATTTTTATGTGCCATTTTAGCTGCCTAAAAAAAAACAATTGCATCCATCAGTAATGAGATTCATTAGCATTTGCATAAAAACCACAATAGAATAAGTTAATTATTCAAATTAGTCGTAAGAAGTTATATTGGATAAACACGATAACATCATAGTTTCGTTATGAAATAAATTTAACATTCATAGACAACTTCTAAGTCCAAAATTATGCAAAGAAGGGGCTTAAAGTGATAACAGCGTCATAATTAATTGTTTAGATGCCCTAATATGTTTTGTAGGCTTTATCTCTTATGGACAATTAAAAAAGCTTTAAAAGAAACAGTTATGGTCGACTATGCTTAAGAATCTGTACTACTGACGAGGCCGATCGATACCTGATTCCACTGTCCGCCTCTCCATACCGGGCACTGCTTGAGCTTGCTACATTTCTGTACGTTGGGAGGTTTTCTGTACCCTCTACGCACACACTCCTGGTCCGGTAGAGTTTTAATGAACTGGCTGGTGACCACGGAGCACGAGACTTTCCGGAATTGCTGTCCGAAGCCGCAGGTTACGGAGCACTTTTCCCATTTCCCAACTCGAAATTCCGGTTTCCTGCGACTTTTGCCGGCGTCCGAGGGCGACAGGGAGTCCGCCGGCTTCTTCGAGATCACGCTCGTGTAGGCGCTAGCGTACGTCGTGTCGGGGTTTCTGGCGAAACTGTTGGCCGATTCCATCGCGCGAGTCTGCGACTGGAAGCTTATGGTGCTGTTCGCAAGCAAAGAGCCCGCGATGCAGGTGTAAATGCCATGATCCTGCTGCTTGGTACGGCGTATCCTCAGGGCGCCCTTCAAGGATACGCGCATTCTTCCTTGCAGTGGAACCAGCCGTCTGTCCTTCTTCCAGAACAGCAGTTTGCGGTGGAAGTTCTTCACGGGGCACCTGATTATCACCTTGCCCCGCGGGAGGAGCATCGCGTTTGTCCCCACGTTGAGAACTACCGATTTCATTGGTTTCAGTTGCAAGAACGTGGAGTTTTCCTGCAGAATCAGGGGCACGTACAGAGCATCCGGTTTGCACCCGGTGCGATAGCACTTGCGCGTGGCATCCGGCTTGGACTGCAAGCATTTCGAATCGTCGACGGGCATCTTCAGTCCTCGGGTGTTCGTCACCGTGCAGACCACTTTCCGCGCCTGTGTCCCCTGACCGCACGTCACCGAACACTGAAGGAAAAGAGGGAGAAACCATTAAGTCAGCTGGTAAGACTAAAGCAAAATCTCAGCCCGTCTAGCCCGAGACCTTGGGCTAAAACGGCTACTACATGTTTTCCTTATTTACCAACTTGGGACCCCCATCTTAGTTTTATAACCATTTGCAATTTTTTTCGTTTTGAAACCATGCAGAGCTCTTCTCTAAAATCGGGATAAATCGACCTTAAAACAATAAGTTAAGCTTGTTAAAATCATGCCATTTCTAACTCGTGTATATTTGATATATATTCCTTCAAATTACTTTAAGGAAATAAATTATTATTTCCTCTGGAACAGAGATTTAACAGTTTCAATTAATGTGGGTAATAAGAGATAGCGAAGCAAACGTTCGGTACACCTTATGGTATATTTAAAACAAAGTTCCACGCCTTAGGAACATGATTTCCATTTGTTGTAATATATACAGGACCCACTTCCGAAAGACTCTCATCCTACACGGTGTTTACCAGAAGGCAGTTAAGTTCGTGTAAACGCCGTGTAAAATGGTCTTCCGGTCCCTCGTCACGGTGAAGACGAGATTTTGTGCGGAGACAATCTCTTCGCGGGGCCAGCGGCTGGTATTTTTCTCTCTAATGGACGTGTGGACCACCAACATGGCTAAAGTGAAGGGGGGCGGTCGCTTTGGACTTCCCAGCACCATAACGAAACGGAAGTCAGTTTCCCTTACAGCGCTCCAGAGGTTGGTATCCCACGTCGCCCCGCATGGATGCACATTGCAAGGCTGATTGATCTTTGGGAACGGTTGTGGACAGAGCGAGCTGTCAGCTACCCGGCTTTTCGCTCCGTTGGCCTGGACGCATTCCACCCGTCGATGCTGAACGCCACCGCCGCAGGCTGCTGAGCAAGGACCGTATGCTCCTAATCGCCATCTTGAAGAAATATAGAAAGAAAGGGGAGAAAAGGATAACAAAAGCAAATAAGAAAACGTTATTGCAATCCCTTTGTTAATAGATAAATCTAAAAATTAGGATAAGCATTTCTTGAACTTATTAAATAAACTTGTGATACTTCCTCTGTTATTATTATTATTATTATTATTTTATTATTATTATATTATTATTATTATTATTATTATTGTACTATGATGCCCGGTATCGACTCTGAACAAAACGTCTACGAAACCGACGGGTGGATGGATCCTTGTATACCATTTACCATCTTACCCATTTAGTTCTGTAAATATCACGTGAGGATTCCCTTTTGGTTTTCTACGCCAGTCTATAAAGGTAAAGATGGATTTTCAAGAAGCATCACACACCAGTCACCGTAAATATAGGACATTTTGATTACATCATCGTTCTTTATCAAGTTTGATTTGTCATCTCTCACTTTTGCGGTTACCAAAAATCAAAACCTAGAAGCATCCCTCGCTTTAACGCATGATCCGTTCCGCATCTTGGGTTGCTGTAAATACTGATATCACCGAGAAGCGATCGCAGTTCCAATTCCCCCCCTTCTCTTTTTTAAAACGTTTCCACCTTCAGACGACGAAGAGAAAGCTAGCTCCCTCTCCCCTTTCCGGTGCGAAGCCATTGCTTCAGCGTCTGATCCCGAGGAAGGCGGGATTTTAAGCTGAAGCCTCGCAACCGTAAATTTAATTCACCCCAACGAACTTTATGAGCGGCAGAAGGTCGCGAGTGTAAGGTGCTGGCTAGCCTGCCGTGGGCGGTGCGGCTTCTTCTCGCCCCCTCTACAACAGACTGGGTGCCCGCGTTTCCGGGATGGGAAGGTTCTGGTGGGAAATCTTCCAACAGTGCGTATGATACGTAAAATATCCGCTTCGTGAGGAGCCGGCCGGCCGAGAGAGCTACGGGCAGGAGACAGTCGTCTCTCTTCGATCGACGTCATTTGTCGACGGGCCGTCTGACGAAAGAAAGAGCTGGGCTCGCGGTCGTTGAATTCCGGTTCCTCAGCGAGTCCTTTACTGGGGCGACTGGCGTTTGAATTGCCTACATTTGAACAGTAAGCGAATTCCGGGGCTTCCTTCGTGACTGCGTCAGGGGGCAAATCGGCCACGAGACTGTGGTGGGCGCTAGAAATTCCTCATTCAGATGTGTTACTTTACAAACACAACACAACAGACGCCCACGCAGAGGATACACGCTGCTCAAAAGAACATCCGGAGCTCGGGTACAAATGCTGAACTTGACGATGTAGCCCTTAATTTAACGGTAAAGAAGCAGCCTGATCAGCTCCGCTGAGACTGTTTACATTTACTTTAACGAGCTGTCGCTCTAGTTCCACATGAACTCAGCACTTCATAAATATCACCGTGTCGCCGTTCAGGCCATTAAAACAAACAAACAAACAAAAGACATCCTATTGTTTAATCATATGAGATCGCGATGCTCCGCTAATTGGCTTGGACACACTGCGGTCGTTGTTGTGAGAACGGCTGAAACATTCGCTCGAACCGGCCGAGTCACCATAGCAATCCGTCTTAGAGACAGGCCTTGCTAAGCGAAATCATTGACGGGAACACGAGACAATATTCAGGTGTCAGATAACAATTCTGTCTGCGTGAATTATTTCCTTTTGACAGATTTGTGGCTGAAACTCCACACACACACACACACAGAGCAATACGTTGTAAAATAAAACCACCATAGGCCTTTTCCATCTCCTTTTTTGATTATTGTCATGATTAGTTAAAGCCGATCTGATTCTGTCGGATAAGTAAATGTTCGGGCCGGTTTTATGCTAATGTTGTGAGAACGTCTACGCGAGATGCGTTGAAATGGGGATTGTTTCATATTAGACAAAGCAAAGTTTTGTTTCGCATCCAACTTTTCCCGAAATCACCGCCACCAGAATACGCTAATTATAGGCATTAATTCGCCAGTAGCTGTCAGAACCGTGGCATTTAGGGTTTCGCTGCGTAGCGACGGTGTTCCATGCCTGAGAGCCGACATCACCACTATTTATGTAGTAGATATACTTACGAAGCAGGGCAGGTGCTTCTGGAGCACTGGCGGCGGGTGACCACCCAACCTTGACTCTGGACGCAGTGCATGCTCGGCACGAGTTCTCCGGAAGTTGTTTTCACGCATGTCAACTGGGCTTCCTCATATCCTGTCTGAAGCATGGAATCAAAGCATGTTGTTGTTTCAAGAAGTCATCGCCATACTTACGTACAGAAAACTAATAGAAGAATCGTATTATAATAAGCACATAAGTTAGTACATTTAAAAATCGGCGAAAAGAGATGAGAACCATATTCGAAACTAGCAATTTTATTTTTGTAATAATCTTAGGGAAGGTGATAATAATACGTACGCCGCACGTCACAGAACAAGGCTTCCAGAGCATCTTCCAGTTATAGTTGCCCATATTGACCTGTAACCGTACGTCGCAGGTGGAATTTGCTCCTCCGCAGACGCCGCAACGGTCCAGCCGGAGGTTCGATTCAAATATTTTGTCACAACCCACAGGCTGCAACGGGAAGAGAGTGGATACGCGGGCATTTTAGATTTTTGTGCAATTGTGCGTGCTGTAGAAATTAACGTCGTAGATGTCTGTCTCTCTCTACCACCTTCTCGCGCACGTATACCTGACCCTAACCTAACCTACACTGTGTGCATGCGATATATATTGCCTGTTTGGTTTAAGTGTTGTCTACTGTAAAGTCCCCTTACATGGGATCTACTGCAACAGTTAAAAATTTCGAATTTGAAATATTAAAAATTTTTTTTCAAAAAAATACCCAGTTAGGAACAACCTTGGAATTCGCATAGAGTGGGTCCTTAACTTTGTCAGTTTAAAACTCACATTGATCGAAAGATCTTCGTTAATTCGTCTTCACTGACTGCCATAGAAAATCAAAACACCTTCGTGTGGCATTCATACGAAGCCGACTTTCAATGCCATGTGAACACCGTGCAAAGATGATCTATGGGATTATCACGTCTCGCATTAAAGGCAAAGTAAATCACGAATTTTTTTTTTTTTGGTTGGAACGGTTAGCAGCGCGGAAGGTGAATAATATCTGTCACCTGTGGACAAATATTATTTACAGCTCGCTATTAAATAGGGAATTCATAGTTAATTCGCCAGCGAGTGCAGGATAGCGGTTGTCTTCCTTAACAGACCTGTGTATAAATAAGAAAACGGTCTGAGAAACCTGAACACTTGGACTCTGATAGCGTTATTCTTTTTTTAAAATTTTTTTAGGAAATATTTTTATCAAACGGATAAATGAATTTTGTAAAAAGGGACGTCACTCTCTCACACACACACACACACACACACACTCTCTCTCTCTCTCTCTCTCTGTAATAGCGGCCAGATGTCGTTCATATTTATGGAAACATTTGTGGCAGGACACCATTACGACTAGATGATCTAAGATCGATCAGCCAGCTTTGTAATTAGTAAGATGTTTATAATGGTGTTGAGACAAAAATAAATGATTTTTCAAAATCTGTTTACCAGAATATAAAACGAATGAAATAAAAATTCTTACACGTTATCCAGACAACAACATTAGCTTAAAAAAAAAAAAAATTCAAATTTAAATTATTAGAACCGTCGTATTATTAAAAATAACGAGAAAAAACTGTATATATAACGTATTACAGATTAGCTTCCGACGTAAAAAGGCAGAGCAATGTACCCCTAATATGCTAAGATCTACATTAAAGAGAATTAGCGCGTGGATGTCCGAGTACTTTAGGTGGCACCATCTAACTTTCAGTAGAATTCGGTTAAATGACCCCTCCCCACTTAGATTTTATTTTAAAAAGGAAAGTTGTTACCTTAATTATTCAAAGAAAAAGACAACAAAAAAACAGTAAGATTTATTAAATCAGCGATATTCCAAAATTCCTTTGCTTAAAGTTAGCATTCCATACATTTTTCTTAAAAAAATATATTTAAAAAAAAAAAACTTTTTCAAAATTTAAACTTATTTTTGGTGTTAAACGTTATTTCGTCAAACGCGGAATTAAACAAGATCTCGTTTTCTGAATAATTCTGGTATTTAACCCTTTGAGTAGCGGAATTATAACTCTTTGAAGAGTACACCGGTACATTTACGTGGGGGTGGGTGGGTGGGTATTGGTTCTGACAGGGAAATTCCCTTAAACACACGGGTTGCTTTTCAAAGGGTTAAGACAACCAGAGATTTCGTACGTAGAATCAAAAAAATAAATTGTTTTTGTTGTGACTAGAAATAAAAATGGGACGTAACTCTGCATCGGTCGGAACAATTCAATTTCAAAATCGCCCAACCCTTTAAGTGGACGTCTTTCTAACCCCGGAACATTATTCCCGATTTCGTGCATTTTACTAATTTAATCATCATACCCCCCCCCCCTTCCCGCAAGAGATGAGTATAATCACAATTTCTCTGGCCGTCTAGGATTACTTCGTCCGCATTGAAAACTTAGCAAACACTTCATAATGTCAATTTTTTTTTTTGTCTTTTACCACTGTGCGTCCTTCTTCCAGCTAAAATCCAGATCTCATTTGGCACCAAAGATAAGATAGACAGACCCCTTCCCCGACGCTATTGTGGGGACGCATATGCAGCTTGTTTGTTTGACCCGAGAGTAGGGAGAAGTTATCGGCTCAGACTCTTTCTACGTGACTGAAAACCCATGAAGAAGCAATTAATCTCTGTCTAATAAAAGCACAGATGCTTGGCAGGCTGTCTTATACCGAAAATGGTTTGAGTACTTCAGTAATAAAATTGCCAGGATGGATATATCGTCCTTCTGCTCCAAGTTTCATTTTTTTTTTTTAAAAAAAAAAAAAAAAAAGATAAGACAATTCTCTATCCTGCGACAGCCTTGAAATTGCTTTCTGAAATCTAATTTGAATTCTCAGCATATTTATTTGCCGGAAACAGAAAAGGAATTACTAAACTTTGCATGCCAACTTGTTTACCTCTTTCACGGTGGGTACAACCAAGGGGAGATAAACTGTCAAACGGCAGCGTTTTCATATCAACAAAAGGAAGCCCGTGTGTGTTTTCTTTTTTCCGGGCCATCGCCAACATAGACCGCGTCTGACGTGACGGACCTTTGGGTTTTACACTATATTTTCTTTTTTAAAAAAATATTGCTTCTTTACGAATGCTTCCAAACTTCTGGCAAACGAGGTCGGATTTTTGTTTTCCCGAAGGTCACGCACGTTTGTTCAAGAGTGGTACTTTAAAAAAAATGGGGGGGAGACAATAACGAGAAAAACGCAGCCACCGCCTGGCTTTAGACAAATTGGCGATTTTGCACATGACCGAAGAAGAACAATAGCCTCGCCCACCCTCTCGAACCTCCCAAGAAGTGTATTTTCAGAGAGTTCGGAAACCTGGACGTATGAACATTAGATTGATTAAAACTGTCTCTAGATTAAGAATGAACAGAAGGATTTTGATGAACATGAACAGGGGTAGATTTTAAATATATATATATATTTAACTTGTAGATTTTATTAGAAAAAAGAAAGTAAAAGGAAACTGTAATGCAAATAGATTACTGAAACGCATCACTCATCTTTCCGCGTGGCTCTATCGACGCTACCAGGAAACTTTACGTTGTTTATTACCAGAATATTTAAGTCTGGGTGTAATGGTTTCAAACTATTGCCCAGCTTCAGGTAATGGTTGCCTTCCAATGAGCCAAAGTGAATGATCTGTTTTAGTCCCCACAAAACCGTTTGACCCACTCCCATTACTCGCCGCTTTTACCTGAATCTTTACGAAGTCTCCGTTACTTCCTCTACCAACGTTTTCTGTTCCCCCCCGAATAATATATATATATATAATAAGATTTTTTTAAGAGGAAAATTTCTGACGATGTTCGTGCCAATAAAAACAGAATTGCGGCGATGTAAAAATATATTAAAGTATTTAGAAGTTTTAAAATATCCGTTAAATTTTAAACATTTTAACGAAAAAGTTAAAATCCATAATTTTATAAAAGGGAGGGCACCAGGAAAAGAAATAATAACAATACCACAAGGGAGGTTCAAATAAAATCCGACCCTAACACCGTTAGAGCGATTGTGTTTCAGCAAAGTTTAATTTTAAAGTTCGTGGGAATTATTGGTTTGACTAATTGAATTCTGCACATGAACGCCTGTTCAACAAGCCGTGTACAAATAAAGGAATTTATAATTAAGAGTGCCTGGCTGGCGGAGAAAAGAGCGGTACATAGACTGTTTGACTGGAACTGTATACCAATTTCACACAATGAAACGATATTTAGCACTGGCGTAAGTTTTTGTCCAAAAGGAAGGCGAAAAGGTTTTATGGAGTTAAAATTCTGTTAAAAGAATGCTGGAAACGTGTTAACCTATTCTTAAATTAAAGAGAAATTATATAACGGCTATATTTCATCAGTCTAAAATGTTTTGTAGATTTAGAATTTCGAGCCTTAACGAACACGTATGGGCACAGTACCACTGCTCTCCTGTCAAGAAGATCCGAAAAACTTTGTGCGCGTCATCTTTGCAAATATTCGTGCCAAGACGTGCAAGATCGTATGGTCTTCGTACGCCCAACGATGACACTACTTTTTCTAATCCCATTTTAAAAAGCTTGAAAGCAATATCCCGATATCTAAAGTAATGATATAAAACATTTATTTAATAAATTCTTATTTGCACATCTGATAATTTGTGCTCAGTAAGTTTAGCATTATAAATATGTCATAACAGTGGCATACACTGTCGCCAATACAGTTTCATTTTATGTTACTTGACTTCCCCTAGCAAGTAAACCTTTAATGTTGTGCTGCCTGTCTTCGATGTTATCCCTTTATCCTGTTTGTTGTTGTGATTTCGTATCTCTCCATTTATTTCCTATTTAGTTTTTTTTTTCACTTAGAGAAATCTTTGTATTTTAAAAAAAAAATCCTGATATTTAAGTTGGTTGTCCATCTTAAAATGTCACGTGGCAGTCTTTTTTTAAAGTTTAGTGCAAGAATTTATTATTGTCTCTTTTTTTTTATCTTCTTCATTCTTTCGATGCTCTTAAAATGTATCAAGCTGAGCAACACTTCAGATCTCGGACACGGTACAGTCTCGACACCGAAGTGAAGTGAACCGGCTGAGATTTAAAAGAAAAGAAAATCAGTTTTACGTACTTTACACAGCCCACCGATACAGTACGAACTGTTGGAACATTTGCTTCCGTCAAGCCTCATTGTCCCTATTTTTATCACGTGGCCTCCTCTATGCGCACGGCACACCAGAGCGCACGGATCGCCGGAACTCTGGGTTGAAGTCCACCGGTAGTACTGACCTTGATAAAGTTGCTGGTTATATTTTGCACATTCTGCGTCTCTGATTGGTTTTCTCCCCTTGCAATCCTTGGGAGGGGGAGAAAAAGCAAAACAAGAAAACATTTAAAATTAGGAAAAATAAACATTAACAAAACGATTTCTTGTCGTTTTTTTTTCCTTTGAAGATGAAAATGTGTAAACATGGCGCATAAGAGTAGTGAGAGATTAAAAAGACATTCCTCGCAAATCAGAAATAGTATAATAGCATAATAATAATAATATGATCGGGGGGATCACAGAAATGATAAATATGAAAAAGTTGAAAAATATGGCTTCAGAAGTTTTCAGATGTCCATAAAGTTTATCTTCGGCAAAAAGCAGCCTATCGGGAATCTCAAGATGATTGAGGAAGGTCATCCACATCAATAGACTAATATGGTGGCTGGAATACCACTGACATCTCTTTCCGAGTAATAATAACAGACAGTTTCTCGCTATTCCCGCCCACTTGTTCCGACGTATAAGGGGGCAACCCCCCACTAAAAATAGTTTATAAGTAGATTTTAAAGCGACAATTCGTGTTCTGTAAAACACTTTTTATTACTTTTGTGTTGATCTTTTCTAGGACAAAAGATGCCATTTAATGTATAATAAATATTCTTTAATTTTCTCTCAAAAGAAATAAACATTTGGTTTCTTTTCTAACGCGTTTTTTATTGGCAGTGACAAGTAGATAACATTTTACTTTATATGAACATTTTTATTATTTTTTTTTTTTTGAATTTCGAAAAAGTCAGTTCGCTCAGGGAGACGTAGAAACAACCACGACGTTTTATCCCCAATGCGAGTTAATAGATGGATGTTTCTCTTCGAGCGGCCTGAACGTCTACACCCAAATGCCATGACGAAGCAAAAGATGCCGCCCCGGCTTAATCGTTTTTCAAGGGACCCACCTCTCGACGTGCAAAACCCAACTGTTCAGAAACAAAGGGTCGTCGGCTCTCGATTCGCACCAGCACAGATTTTCCACTCCCGCGGCATCTGCAATATCAACAGCACGCTCCAGTTGTCGTCAGCGTGCTGAAGAATGGTATAAACTTTATACTTTTTGCTGTTTAGTGAACAGACGGAATTTTCTGGTAAACATCGGTGAAAGTCCTCTAGCTGTTGCACCGCTGCCGGTACGCACCAAAACGATAAAAACGCCCGTCAACCCCCAATTCACGTACACTTCCGGATTTACCATATTCAAATTATTTTCAGAATAAGATACATTCAATCCCTCTTTTTTAAAAGACCGTTGGCAGAGAATTGAAAAAAATTAGATCTGTCTGTGCTGACACCTCATCCCTGCAGCTAATACATTTACCGTATCATTGCCATGACCAATACTCCTGCGTATGGCGGTGTGAAGTCGGACTCCTTTAACATTAAAGTTCACGTTCAGACTGAGGGCCGCCAAGTGCCATGGCAACTGACCTTAAAATCGAGTGGAACATAAAGACTTTATCTTATAGGCAGGTTCTGGTTCGTCCGTGAGATTCCGTACAGCACCCTGCCATAATAATAATTTGGAAAACCTGCTGTTATTACAAGACCTTAGCTTTTGTTGTTTTCTTTTGCGAAAGATGGCAGATGTCGTTATGTTATCACGTGGCACCAAAAAAATAAGAGCCTCAACTTCTTGGCATTGAATCAACGAGATTTTAAACCACAGCCCAGAGTTTCCTTTAATTCCGTCACATGGACATTGGCGATCCAGATGTTCCAACATTCAGGAGTGAGTCCATCCTCCTAAATAATAGACAGAATCTCGGTATGCTTCATTGGCGCAACAGTAGATGTGTCTTTAAAATGGTAATTCACCCGGCAGAATTGAGTCGTTCTTGGAAGCCCCATTCTCCCTCCTCCATAGTTAATCGTGGCTGAAGAAATTAAAGTAAAAGGCCTTTGTTATGTATCCACAGTATCCAGGTGAAATCCACAAACATTAATTGCTAAAACCTGGACTCGTCGGCGAAGAGAATGCGCCGCCAGTACTCGAAGGTCTTGCCAGATATATCCTTCTCTGACCAGACATTTCCAAGCGATTTATTCCTATTGAACTAGACGGGTTCCTTACGCCCCACACATCCTGCGCAGCCAAGGCGACGTTGGGCTGTTATTTGGTTCTCTACGGTGTCAGCGAGAGAACTCATAGGATGAGTGCGGACGTGACGGGCAATGGACCCGTTCTTGTGGCGGACACGTCACTACTGAACGCCTTTCAGGTAGCTTTCCCACAGCGGTAACATTCGCCTCGGTGAACTCCGCCACGATACTAGTCGCGGATCCACGAGAAATGTCGAGATCTGTGGATGAATACGCTGCCTCCATCCCAACCCTGAACGGCCATTAACTCGATTTCGGGGAAACGGGGAAATATCGTGGGATTCGCCTGTTTTCGGTCCGCTGCTATCACTACAGCTGCTACTATTAGTAACCCACAGGCAATAGTATTGCTACTACTGCTACAAAAATTAATAATAATAATAATAATAATAATAAATAATAATAATAATAATAATAATAATAATAATAATAGGCTAATAAAAGTATTAGCATGCGAAAGCAAGACAAACCTAAAATTTTTAATTGATGACTCTTGTGTTCACATATACAGAGACGTGTACACTTTTCTATAGCCCTGTAAACAGAGTATGCATACATCCTTTTGGGACACTGTACAAAGTATAGAAATATTTACTTAAGTCTATAAAGTAAGTAAAAGATATGGAGATCAAGCGGTTTCCGGTTTTGCATTATTAAACCCCCCCAAAAAAAACATTTAAAAAAGGCATCGACCGATATCCAACTTAGTAAAACTGATAGAAACCCAGGTTATGGGAGAACAAAACAAGTGTTGTCCATGTCGTGTTATCCCTCCAGCACGTCTTAAATGTTGCTGTGATCATCACGTTCTGTGTGTGACGGAGTCTACAGGTGGAAAATAAAGTACAGCTGAGCAATGCGTTTATGCGAACAGCATCGTAAGTAAGGGCGATTTCGCAAAACCATCAGGTGCCAATATTTGACTCAGTATCTAGTGTGGAGAGCTAAACAGTAGAAATATTTCCTATATTTGGCACAGGTTAATTCTTTGCAAACTTGACTTGTAAAAATGTGTAAAACGATTATTAATTATTCTTTTTAGTTTCCTGGTATTAAGTCAGTCGGCGATGAAGCAATCTCGTGCTAACGTTATTATTTGAATGGGATATTCACGGCAGGTGTCTTACCGAATGTGTTTTAGTAAAGAAATATTTTGTTTAAAAGCTCTTTAACATTTGCTTGCCTGGCGAAGTGGCCTTAGTGGTATAACTCGCTTTGTGATGCTGAAAAACACATAGCCAAGCCAAAACATTCGGAGAGTATAAGCCCTTTAGAACCGTCACAGTAATAGCACCACATTCGACAGTGCATATTTAGATAATAACTACACGGTGAATGGGCGACAGATTTAGCGACCCTAATCGGTAACTATCGTGATATTGCGGTTTTGAAGGGGTTATTAACCCCTAGCGTTGTCTTCTGTTAAATTACGTCATACCTTTTCAATGCAGAGTTTATACTTAATAATCTGCCCGTCACACGGAAACTGCTGGCAGTGCCGTCTGCTGTACGACAAGCCTTGGCCACAGGTTCGCGAGCACGGACTCCACTGGCTCCACTGAGACCAACCCGCGAGCGATTCCTGCAGGCACACCTGAAACGAGAGAGGAGGCGAGAGTCATTTGGGTTCTTTACCGTGCGAGAACATCCGGTACGAGTTCTGTTCAGCGGAGAGGGAGCTTAAAATGCCGTAAGGTGGTTTCTCCAAAGTTCGAGAACGGCGCGGATCGACCTAAAGCAAAAGTCGTTGGAATAGAAGGAACCTGCAATGGTCTAGAATAGCCCTGTGAATAGAGGAAGAATGTCCACCAAACAGATGCGCATACCTTTTCGTGAATGCTACTCGCTTGTTCCGGAAATAAATACTTAGAAGAGAAAATACACGCCCTAAAAATAGAAGCCGTTGCCCAGTCTAAGGGGTCGACTCACCCGGTGCAGCTCAAAAAAGTCTCCGGATCTACGTAGACCCGTTCACCCAAAAATTCTGACGAAATATCCGAGTTGTACTCGCTACCAGAATTGTCTGGTATATAGAAAGTCTATCGCTGCCTTAAAGAAACACCCCGCCATTCTGATCGATGGCTATTATTTCATTTATCATTGGTGCGCATGGCTGACAGTCGTCACGGGAATGAATCTGGGACATTTTTGGACTATTTCTTTCTTGTGAAAACTCTCCTCTTTTTTTTTTTTTTTTTGTAGAGGAAAATGCGATTGTGTGAAAAAATAGATAGTAGCCCCTTTGTCTATTTACAGTAGATCCTGTATAAAGGTATCTGGAAAGAAAGAAAAAAAACGGTTTAGAGAAATATCAGATTTTATTGTGAACGAGTAGCGAAGGTTTATGAAACTACGCTTTTTTTATATTTGTGCATTGTTAAGGTAAATAACGACTGGTGTGTGCATTACACACACACAGAGAGAGAGAGAGAAGAGAGAGAGAGAGAGGAGAGAGAAACAGCCACTGGATATAGTTGTTGCTCATTCGTTATAGTAGCGAAAAACCGACGGAACGCGATACCAAGGATGTAATTAAAAAAAAAAAATGTTAAAGAAAATATATGAGTTTTCTACTCCCTTCTCCCCACCCCCCGGGGTGAGTATATGCTCTGGTTGCTTCGAAGAATCTCTAGAAAGGGAGAGTTTGTTTTTTCGAAACGTGAGTTTGAACGTAGCCGTTGTTCACAGATGGACTAATCAGGCCTTTTTATCGTCTTGAGATCCTAAAGATCTCTTATTGGGGCAGTCAAATCCATGCTTTACTCAGATAACCATCCTGTAGCTCGTTTCGTTAAGGTAACGGATGTCTTGTCATTCCCAGGTAGTGGTTCACACCAAAGGAGATTCTGCCCATCGAGAGCCGACAGAAACACGGGAGTTCGGCCGCTCCACGATCACGTGTTTCTTTCAGAGGTTTTACGTCATTCTGTCCCATAATCCGGCCGCAGCGCCCTCCAACCAAAATTATACAGGCAGCTGACAGCAAGGAGCAAACCTGGCTTATTGTTCTCTTTAAAATTCTTCGCCTCTATCGCGAAGCGCAGTCGAAACCTTTCTCCGTCCATCCCAGCAATCGGCGCGGTAGTGTAGTGGTTAATCTGCCGGACTGACGAAAGCGAGGTAAGGGCTTTGTCTTCCCCCAAACATGAGAACTTTCTTATCTCAGCTGATGAACCGAGCGACTTTGCCAGAAACTTTTGACAAAGTGCCAGGTGCCTAAAACTACCGTAAAAAAAGGGGGGGGAACCCTGAACAGATTATCCGTTCTCTCGAGGAAAGACAAGACTCTGAAGTTCTGGCAGACATGCTCTTGCCCAAACAACCGGTGGGATCTTCTCTAGCCAACCGTGACGTTAAGTCCAGATCCCGTGGTGTTACCATGCCAAATATTCATGTCCAAGTCGGCTCATCTCTTTCTAGAATAATGTCAGCTTGGTATCTAACGAAGTCAATGTAGACAAATTAATCAGACTAACCCCGGAAATAAAGATGTCTTGTATAGACAGAACTTTCAACTGTTTTAGAACGTATACCTTTTTAATATGAATTAATTTCTACTTATCAGTTTATAATAATACATAGATGATTTAACTGAATTTAGTGGATATAAAACTAAGAGTAATATATATTTTTAAAAAAAAACACACAAACAAAAATCGGTTGTAATTTGTTGTACGGATTCAAAAAATAATTATGTCCGCCATACATCTGACCGAAAACAGTCATTAGAAATCTTATTGGTGTGCTCCGCTAAAGGCCACCTCGTAGCCATCTTCCTGTGCTGTTGCAGTAACGAGATAGTACAAATGTGTTAACTTAACAGGGAAAACTTGGATATTTGGTCAGCGATGACGCGGCAAACGCTTGGAGGCACCTAGGAAGACGAATCAGACTTTCTACGTTCTCAAGCTACGGTAAAACTTTTTTGTAAAAATGCGTGCAAAAAAAAAACAACTTCCGTTTCGCGAGACGGAGTAAAGAATCTTCGCGCGTGTTTTTTAAGTCGGTTTTCCTTTAGGTATGAATCTATAAGAGGAGTTCTTGAAATAACTTCTCAGAAAAACCCCTGAAGAAACGTAGCGTCCCAAAATATTTTTTTAAAATTTAAAAAAACAAAGAATCGAGCATCATTATAACTGTCAAAAGATGTGCAAATAAGATGAAAACGTAAATACATTTATTTATTGTTAATAATTACTGTATATTTGATTTGCTTTGTTTTTTTTAAACAGTATCCTGTGATCAGACCTATTTTTGGTTAACTTATCCTCCGTCTATTAATTATCGGAATTTTTTCTTCTTCTGAGTTTCCCATGATTCCATGCTCCGAAGTGTTTAAGCGGTTTTTGTTCATGACGTTATGTCCCGTGGTTACGGTAAAGAGAAACATTTGCTTTCGACTACACAGCCAGGGAGAAGAAAAAAATACTGGCGTCCAGTTGAGTGTAGAGTAGGCAGCAGTGGGTTTGTTGGGGGTGGTGGGGACACTCCCTGTGTAACACGTGATCTCTTCACTGACCGGCAAAATTAAAGTAGCGGTTGTGTTTGCTCCTTGACGACATGTTAATGCTATCTGATCTCCTATAAAGCACCGCTGGGATAGCGATTCACTTCTCTCCTTTTCCGCTGCGAATGTGGCATTTTTACAGATATTCAAATTTTTACAGATATTCAGCATTTTTACAGATATTCAGCATTTTTTACAGATATTCAGAATTTTTACAGATATTCAGCATTTTTACAGATATTCAGCATTTTTTACAGATATTCAGCATTTTTACAGATATTCAGAATTTTTACAGATATTCAGCATTTTTACGAGATTCAGCATTTTTACAGATATCAGCATTTTTTTATTACAGATATTCAGCATTTTTACAGATATTCAGAATTTTTACAGATATTCAGCATTTTTACAGATATTCAGCATTTTTACAGATATTCAGCATTTTTTACAGATATTCAGCATTTTTACAGATATTCAGAATTTTTACAGATATTCAGCATTTTTACAGATATTCAGCATTTTTACAGATATTCAGCATTTTTACAGATATTCAGCATTTTTACAGATATTCAGCATTTTTTACAGATATTCAGCATTTTTACAGATATTCAGAATTTTTACAGATATTCAGAATTTTTACAGATATTCAGCATTTTTTACAGATATTCAGCATTTTTACAGATATTCAGAATTTTTACAGATATTCAGCATTTTTACAGATATTCAGCATTTTTACAGATCGCAAATGGCTTCAAACGAGGAACTGAAAGAAAACACTCATCGACTGTATTACGCCTTTCTAAACGCGAGTTAGATTTAGAGGTGCGCATAGTTACTGTCGTTAAATAGCAGTTAAATTAAGAGAAGAAAATTAGGGCTAATAAAACGGGCATCAAATCTGTCATGCGACCGTGTAAAATTCCAACAAATGTCACGTACAGATGAGATTTAAGTCAGTAACGAGTTTTTGCTCAGTTTATTCTCCTCTTTTGTTTTTACCCTTTCATTTTAAATTAATCTTTTTTAGTTTTAAATTGAAGTTTAAGTATTTCCAGAGGTTAACCCCCTCTGGGTGTAAGGTCACGAGGAGAGCGTCGAAGCCTAATTCATTTTTGAAAACTGGACAGGAAGACTATCAACATATCAAGCAAATCTATCACCTCCACTTAATGGTTTACTTCCACAACGAGTTTATCACTGAAGCCTGATGGGTGTTATCTGTCACCAAGCCAGCCGATTTCTTTAACGATCTGGGCAGCAGGAGAAAGTGACTAACAAAGAGTGTTGGATGGCAAATGTATTAATCTAAGTGAATCCCTGTTATCGACTCTATATTTAGAACAAGCATTTCGCTTTCACATTATCCGCGTGTTGAAAAATAATCTCTAACCGTTGTTCGTGTTACTGTATCTCTGTGCTATGTAGGCAATAAGAGTAGAGAGTCCCAGTGGCCACTATATCCTATTGCAAAAAAAAAAAAAATAAATTTACTAGAACACAGTTTACAAAGAATAAAACGTCTCCGGTTTGTTTTACCATGCAGTTACCCCCTCCCAGATGATTAAGCAGAAGGGAAACATCCATTTACAGTAAAATTTATTTAATCCGGCAACACGTGATCCGGCACATCTGATGTACCGGCATCAGGCTGGACTAGTGTAATTTATCACCGCTGTGAATCAGTCACCTTCCCGTTCTTACCATTGTGTTTCGATATTCTACGCTCTGTGAAACCATTTTAATACTTATTTCTTCAATAAACGTTTATTTTGTTTTAACCTATTTTATAATGGCTTCAAAGATCAGCTCTTCAACCAGCCATGGAATGAGATGGAAGAGAGTTTTGTTAACGTTAGCTCTATGGGTACAGCAACACTGTCCTCCCGGTACCGTCCATCAAGGAAGGACACCGTCTGCTCTACGCATCACCGTTCATTCTTTACTTAATTCCAGTGGGATTTTAATACAATATTGTGTGTTATGCTTTACTATTATAGGGGAGTTATTGTTAATGTGACTTTCTGCATTGTAACAAATTATGCCTATCATTTAACTATGTGAATATAAAACCGGCACATTACCTAATCCGGCACCTGTGCGGTCCGGTATCTGCCGGATTAAAGGAATTATTGTACTGTGCGGAAATCTTGATGGACAATTTAAAATAATGCAGTTAAAAGAGCGCTAACCTATTAACTCGGTTGAGCAGAATTACATGTTCAGCCAATTTATCAGAACATCGTCATCACCATATAGGAGATAAGAACAAGACACCAACCCGACCGGAGTCCGGTTGTAAGGCCTTTCTCGCCAATATTCCACCGCAAACCAGTTTCGAAGTTTGAAACCACGCACATGATTAACAACGTGCTTCATATATGCGGTCATCGACCAGAGAATGTCAAATACTCTTCATTTATCTGCATCACGAAATTAGTTTAAAAGATACGGAGTAAAAGTGTTCGTAAGAGAATCACAGTTAATCAAGAAAGGAAGGAGAAACTGAATATATATATATATATATATATATTAAGATAATTTAAACGTTATTTATTTACCACATTCGCCCCAAGAATAGAAAATACGATACTGTCATTCGATCATTCCTGTTTAACGACAAAACACTTCAAAGTACAGAGTTTCTTATATGTGAGTATTATTCCTGCTGTTTGATGAACTTGGTACAAAGGTCGCTTATATATCAGAACAACTTCGTCAGATAAATTTACAAATGGTCGACAAAAGTTTTCTTTGTTCTTAAAGTCTGAAGAAATATATCTCCCTGCTATTAAATGATGGAAGCTTCGATGTCACGTCACACTGTGCTTGCTATTGGCATGGTTTACTGAGTACGAACTTCGGTGTCCTTAAGTCTTCTGAAAACCACGTTAGTTTTAGCCTTATTTATACAACCTGGGTGCATTTGAGCTCCAGTCTGGAAGCAGAAGTTAGTGTTTGAGTTGAACTGAATGTATATTTCGTGATGCAAAACACGTGAGATTAGACCGAAGGGGATTTGTCGTCACAAAGAGCTATGTATGCTAATGTGGAGAATGGGGAAGATTGTGGCTGGTTGTCACATCTATCTCATTTATTCTATATAGAAACTTTGCGAAAGGACTCCATTCAAATGCAACTGAAGAGCACCCCTTTAAGGATAAACACTCATTTTCGACCTTGCACAGTCAAACTGTTAATACTACCTTTTATAGTGTTCACGTGAAAGCTTTGCCCCTCACAGGGGCTGATTGCTTCAGGAAGTGGGATTGATTGTCCAAAACATTTCACATTTATTATAGCAGATACTCATAAATAGTCGTACATTTTCTTTATTTGTAATAAAAAAGTTAATTAACTTTACACGTTTACGGTAACAGCAAGAAAACTTAACTATATTGCTGGATATCAATTATATTTATATTTAAATATTAAATAAGCCTGTTTTCCCAAAACTGATAAATATTTCGCTTATTCCGGTCGTCACAGGGTCGGAACACCACGTGACAACCTGCCCCAACCGAGGACACTGCGCAATCGAATAACGCGCTATTACTGTAACTTATGCGTAACTTATATTCCGCTCTATTCAACGTATAAATTACTTGAAACAGAAGCAAAGAAAAATTGCATAAATAAAATAATAAACAGAATACAAACATTTTACTTACGACGTAGAAGATTAAAAAAATTGCTTCCAGGCCTTATAGCTACGTCTCGCGACTGTCATGGCGGCTGATGTTTATATCACGTGATAAATAAAACTTGTTAGGAGATCGTTATAAGTATCGGGACAGCCGGCCCCGGTCTCCTTTTCGATGCTTCATAGCCCGTTCTCTGCTGACTAATACAAATTTGAATGATAGTGAGGTGTAAATGCATCCCAGGTGGTATACAGAGGGCCAATTCCTTTTTTCTTTTAGTTCTCTAAAAATCTGTTTTATCTGCGTCTAATTCTGCTTCAGAACTAAACAATAAATTATACATTTCGTAAAAAAACCCGTTTGTTAAATTTTCCTTTCAACTTCCACCGCAAACAGCCCAGGCTACGATCAAGCAAGAACAGATAAATAAATAACAGTTTCCTTTAGCATTTATTTTTAAATTGGTTTTTATTTGCATACTAACCGTGCATTTTGTTAATTCCCGTGTAAAACTATTCAACTGTCCACTGGGCTAATTATCGTATCAGTGTTATCTTAATAAAAGAAAGCAGGGGACCAGCAATTTGTAAAAGACGCCCAGAGTGAATTAATGTTTATCAGTAGATTAGAAAAATAACGACAAACTAGGAAAAGATCCCGGCCGTAAGTATTAGCAATTATCGCCGTTGTCCATGAGTTTTTCTTTTTCTTCAGACAAAGTACCGCTTTAAATAGTATGAAACTCCCATAACTAGGTTTTAATTATTTGGCCCATGTTTCAATTACTGACTGACTGATGGATAAAATAATTCATCGTTTTTAAAGCCCTTGATAGTTTTAAATCATTTGAATTTAGCTCTCCAACAACTAATTTTTTTTTTTAAAATACGAAATAAATAAATATAAATTTCAAAGTTTTTAAAATGCATGTCCTCGCTTTTAGGATTTTTGCTGTTGATCAGTCCCAGAACTTTATCTAGAACCGTCAACATTATCGAGCTATTTTTATTAATTTCTCAATGTTTTACTGTATTTTTTTTAAAAAAAAAAAAAAAAGGACAGACGCAAAGAGGAAAGTTAGGTCTCCGAGATCTAAATGATAGAGTGCAGCAGCAAAATGGTTAAAACTCTATTGTCTTTTTCAAAATATTTGTAAAAACTAAAGTTTCAATATGATACAATGTCAAGGCAAATCCGTTTCCTGCAGAATGCTAATACAAATCCTCGAGCTTAATACTTTCTGGTGTGACATCAGCTCCCTAAAATGGGTTTATAAAAGTAGTTCTCACTAATGGCGTATTGCTCAGGTTCTACAAGACCCATTTTAGACATCGTTTATGAATGCACTCCTTTTTTTCTATTTTTCTAAAAATTCTTTTGTGCTTGACTTGTTCAACTTTGACCGATTTTATAGAATTTACTTTCTTTAAGGAACAAAAACCATAATATATATATATATTATGCCAAACATTATTTTAAGGGCGAAACCTACAAAGCCGATTAATTAATCAGTCTTTTCGCATTTGTGCTACTTCTAGTAAGAATGGGATGAGACAAAACCGTAAATCTAGAGATTTCGGAGCTAATCTTGTTTGGGGGGGGGAAAGAAACATGGGATATTTCTGAGCCACGACAGCCACTGCTATCTGCCCGTGTCGCTGTGGGTAAGGAAGTTTCTTTCACTCGCGATGGTGAGAGATTAGTAAGGGTGAGGCCTGAAAGTATCTTTGCTCTGTCATAAAGAATCTGAATACTGTCTGTACATGGTATTTAAATATGAAAGTTAATGAGAAAATCACGACATTCAAAATTTGCCTTTTCTCTTTTTGTTGTTTCTTTACTGTAGAGATTAAAGCAAGTGGAGATAATCCATCTTCCATTAGGCTTCGCACTAAGCTGTACGAACTTTTAGAAATGCTTCTCTATCACCTAAATAAATTCTTTTGGATGTAGTATCGAATTTAAGTTCATGTGACGTTTTGTTGTTGTTGTAGTAGACCTGTTAAGGTAAGTTTGCTTTCGTGTGAAGAAAATATTGTAAAGACCAAATCAACTTCACTCTCGTTTCCTTTATCTAAAGAAATCGCAAGGACCTCAGAATGAACCTAAATTCTGCCTCGACAGTCATAATAAACGTATCAGCCATTTAGCCGTCGTAAAGACTCGACTCCCTCCATAAATTTCTACCCGCAACACTGCCGGGGTTTCCATAGATCACTGGCGGGTTAGATCCGCTGCACGCATGGATGCATGGCATGAATCGACTTAGTTCAGACCAGACCCAGTCGCGTCTTCACGCCAGGCTGAACAGGGTTCGGCTCACACAACTATGGTGGGCTTTTTCTTTCTGTGAAAGAAAAACCTAAAGATGAAACAAAGAAGCGAAAAGGAATCTCCGGGCCGTATTCTTCCGTTATTTACGAGATATCCACTCCTTTTTTCAAAATTTTTAAAAACGTTTTCTGTTCGTATTCTTTCTGCGACGGCAGCAACAGTTCGGGTATAAGATCGGGGGGGCGGACCTTCAGAAATAAACGAGACTCTGACCCTTTTTGCGTTCGTCCGTTGTCTCTCCCTTAATCAGTCACGGTGGAGGTGAACCGGAATGGCGGAAAATGAGATCTGGAAAGTCCTCATCCCCTCCCCTCCAAAAAAATACAAATCCTATATTCCTATGACCAGTTTAAATTCGGCTCTAAAACGTACACTCTTCGGTTGGTCTCTGGCCGGTTGTCATCCACCCCTTCGCTAAGCCCGGGTATCTGGTTACCCAAACAAGGCTGCGGATCAAAGATACGGCACTCTCTATTTTCGTATCGCTTCTCCACCATCCCCCCCTGGCAAACAAAAACGCACTCACTCGCACGCTTAAAGCTGTAAACTTCCGCTCAAATATCAACTGCCACACTCATTAACTGGCATGAGAAACAACTGACGAAACAAGGGAATCGAAGTGTCGAGGGGAACGGGAGCCGAGCTGGGTCCGCGACTGCGTGGACTCGAGGAAAACGAGCCAAGGGGGGCTCGTCGAGCACTCGTCCCCCGAAGGTGGCCAATGAAAGACCGAAATCGACAACAAGGGTCACGTGTTCTTGTTCTCGTAGAATAGCTGTGAATTGGTTTTAAATAACCGTGGAAATTTATCATTGTTTTATTTACTGTCATCGTGTTTCTAGCGCATCCCTTAAGCCGCATCTATAGGCGAGTACAGACTATTCTAGACTTGAGCTTCCTTTCGTTTCGACTGTATAGTACACCGACTGTAACTGCAGTATTTCAGTGTTGTTTAGAATAAGATTATAGTACTACAAACCCGTCAGGCGCGTTGATAAATCTCCGCTCGCAGCGTAAATCTCGCGCACCTACTAAGCGATTAGTTATGAGATTTTAAAATTCGAATAAAAGAAATTTTAAATTCAATGTTTCAACGATTAATTTTTATCCTTGCTCATAATCAGCATATATTTGTGGTGCATAATTTCAACTCTGCGTGTGTGTAAGCTTAATAGAATTGGCTGGTGTTATGATAGGGGAAAAATAGTTAGAATCCTTTGTGTGTATTGCAAAGATAAGTTAATATATTCACTTGAGTATTTAGTGGAACGGATTTAAAAATTTTATTTGTTTACATTCCTTCAACCAAATAGTGCATTATTGTTACACGCAGATATGTATCAGATAAATTCCGATTTAATATTACTTTATTTACTTTTCTGTAAACAGGCCGTTTCGCGTGGTCCTTCTCCATTTCGTCTTTTAGTAAGTCAGGGCAATAAAACGATTCTGCGCCATGGCATTCAAGAGTGCCAGCGCGAGAACGCAAACCACACGCGACCCGGCTGTGGTTTGACGAGAGCTAGCCGGCCGGCGCTCTACAGAAGCCTACCTCAAAAACACGAGAGTAGCGCCTCGCATTGCACGCCCCACTGAACACGAAAGCTCCCACCATTAACAAAAGCATCTTACCTGGGAGTTAAGGTTATGCTACCGCAAACTGGTATTAGAATATTATTTTCTGTCGTCAGGCGGGCGTCGACACTAATCTAATCTAACCTACATTTTACAATAGCATTCTTCTTGGTGAAATACGTTCTAGTTTCACTGCCAAAGGCGTCAAAACCTAACCAAACAATTTCTTTCTAAGAAAACGCAAAGGTTATTTAGGGTAGATTGCTTTATTATAGCGCACATTGAAGACTAACAAAATGACAAGTTTATTTGGGTTAATAATGATAATAATAAACATGAAGATGTTGATAGCAGTTTCACCGGAGTGGGTGAGACAAGTTACCAACCGTCGTAGTTGTTAACAATAGAGAATTTATGCGTCAACCAATTTAAAAACAGCATCCGATCCAGCGAAAGCCCAAAGAACTTCCTATTTTCTTGCATTAACTAGACTCTGTGGTGCTTATTTTCTAGTAATACATTCAAAAGATCATTTAAATGTCAGTATCACGAACAAAACCGAAAAATTAATGGGGCTGTCTTACAGTCACTAATATCACGGGTCATAACTGCAAATCAGCTTGGATTCCAGCACTGTAGATATCAAACATTTTTTAGTAATATTATTGATAATTAGTCGGATAAATTACTGGGAAGTGTACTTAATGATGCAAACTGTTAATAAACTTAAGTCTTATTGATGACTGTTTCTCTTCCGAGGGATGGGACTTGCCCATTCCCTCAAATACACCAAAGCATTCCAGGCTAACCTCAAAGCGGATTAATTAATCCTTGTAGCCATTATCGTAAATTTAGCATTTGTCTTTTCCCACCGTTTGAAAGTAAAATTCTTTTAAATATTGATGACGATACTGAATAGCAATGGTATTTTTGTTTTTGTTTTTTTGTTTTTTTTTTGAGTTTCTATTCAATATTTATTTTTCCCTTAACCCCTTTCTTTGGATTGCGACATCGCTCTTCCATCATGCAGGGCAGGGCTCGAGGCCCTTCTGGCCCAGAGCGCCATCTGCTGGGGGGACGGTGCGCGAAAAAAAACAAACAAACAAAAATATTAAAATGGTAAATCTTAATGGCGCTGAAATTCAGTTTTTCCGGGGCGTCGACAATCCTCCTTGCTCGACATTTGCTGACACCCTATTTCCACAGCCTAGCCAGAGTATCACGCTGAAGCATTTTCTGAAATCATCCGACCCCTCCGGCTACAAATGGAAAACGGTGTTTCTACTCTATACAAGTCAATGGATAGTATTCTGTACAATGGCGTACTGGGGTTAAAACGCGATATCTCAAAAAGAAAACGATAGCATTATTATTATTATTAAAAGTTTTTTCTTCATTTATGCGGTACAGTTAAAACTTTCTTGGGAAACAGTAGAAGAAAAGCAACAGGTGTTCAAGAACTAATCTCGCGTTTATAATCTTTGTTACAAATACCGTCTACAGGTGCAGGAAGAACACGCATAGCCGATGGCTCTATTCTTTCTAGGAACCGGATGTGCGAGCCTCGAGATGAGTCATCAATCAGCGTGGCGATCAATGCGCTTGAAGTCTTAAGATAATCGACGAATTCTACAGATGGCTCGCTCGCTATGTAGATTTGCAAATTCCTATTTTCTATTCACGTTGTTTGATTTGGTGATTCGGCTACGAGTCCTGAAAACAAATTTCTCTGTAAGAGAGAGAGATGTTAATAAACACAGCAAATCACAAGAAATTATTACCCGTCCAGCATAAATTCGAGTAATCCAGACCCCCTACCTCTGAGGTGCTTGCTCTGCGGCTTTGATCGGCTTTTCGGTGAACGCCGACCTCTCTTTACGACCAGCCGGTCGACGTAGCGAGAGTTCGAATCCGTCTAACCTGGGATGGTTAGTGCCCGGACTAGGCGAGGTTGTCGCACATTCGTCTGAACGTCGTGGGCGATAACCCGGAGTTATTCTCTGGATATCTCCCTGGTCTTTAACGCGGATCGACACGTGGTCCGATAGTAAACTACACTAACCCTGCAAGACTCGGTCAGTGGGCGGCAGTGAACCTGACTGGGAACCTCGCCGTGCTCATTTGTCGTATAACGTATTCTTCGATTATTTATTAGTAGGAAGAAACGTAGAACAAATATAGGCGGGTCGATAAACGAACCTTATCCGAGAGCTGATTGAATAATTTGAAAATCGAAACAAATATCTATCTGATATTAGCGAGTACCAAAAATATTAAGTGTTTACAGAGAATGTGATAAGTTTGCATTCGGTTAAATAAAGAGAACTTTCTCGTCACAACGAACTAGAATGGTAATTTCGGTGAAAAAATATTTTCCTGGTTTTACACCCCTGAGTATATTCGATCCCTGACGGGGCTCCTTCCTTGTTTCCGTGAATATACTTGGGGCTGTGGAAACAAACAACAAAAAAGGGGGGGACTTTTCACCGCTGGTTCATTTTGGATTCTTGATACAAAATTGCACCTTGGCCAATCCAAAAAGTCTGTACCTGACCGAAATTTTCATCGGGTGGTTGGCCGTACGTAATAAGCCGTCCAAGAGTGTTCTCGAGTCGCCGCCGCGAAGTCCAATAGAAACGCATCGCTTCGAGATGTCTGGCAAGACTCTCGAGTAATGGCGGTGTTGTGTATACTCTTCTCCAGATATCAGCAGTTCGCGTCTGGATACTTAATAAAGACTCCCAGCCTTAACACCTTCGACCCACGGTCAGCTGCGGAAGGAGGGGGGAGTGAGTGTGTGTCGTGGGTTACGCTGCAGGCTGGCGTGATGGGAACTACGATCTGGTCCCATTATTCCGTGCCGGCGTCTTCCGAAGCCACGGGGACGGCAGCCATAGTTCCATCTTTATGTAAGTAAGACGGGTACGGTCCAGAAACCGCTGGCGTGAGGGTGGGCGGGCGGAAAACCTAATTCCTCGTGATACAGCTTGTGTTTTAGTTGTCGATGAGTCAGGGAGATGAGCGAGGTATTGTCCCTGTCCTCCAACTCGGGTTGGCTACCCTCGAGATTGGATTACTAAAACCACTTTAAATTATTTGGAACCTTTATAATTCTTGAAGTTAAAAACAAACAGAGACTTACATAAATCTCTTCGGAAGGGAACCCGCGGCTAATTAACCCCCGGACGACAAAGGCAGCTTAATGATAGGCCCCGTTGGTTCCTGCGTATATAACGAATTTCTCCGAAGAGTGTCATCGCCTGGATGCTAATTCGGTTATGATTGGAGCCAGTAGCGGCGTGCCATTTTATCGCCATTCTGACTAAAGTTTAGTAACCCGCTTCTTCACATTAAACAAATTAGTACATATGAAACAGCAATAAAAAACGTTAGACGTAGACGCATCGATTTCATACCGGAAACAAACCGTAATCTTAAGCAACAGCTGATACAACTGGGGAAGAAGAACAAACAAAGAAAAAAAAAGGGTATTACGTAGATAAAGCTAGGATAAGCTATACACAGACATTGGATCCTTTTATCGCAGTAGTCAGGGTAGTGAAAGTCATCCCTCGATCCAGTTCCCCTAAGGCGTCTGTCTATAACATTTAATTTTACCACACGAATGTGCATTTGGTCGAATGAATATCGCGAATATACCCCGCGACGGCCCTCATTCCACCTGTTTGAATTAGACTGAAGAGTTTACGGATATTGGAATTTCCCATCATCTACTTGATGCTAATTTAAAGAAATGCGCGAACCGATCGCGACGGATATAGATGACAGTCTGTTGGCTCTGAAAGATTAGACCAGAGATTTTATTGCAATGTATTAACGGGAGAATGACGGCGACATCGTTCCTGCTCAACAGCAGAGTAAATAATTTGTTCGGCCACCTCGGGACTGCGCGTGTCTGGAATACCTATTTACATTACCTGATGCTGGTTACCGGCCAAGACCACGTGTAGGTTCTGCGGAATGATGATGTTTCGGCCCTTTAAAAAAAAAAAAAAAAAAAAATTTCCTACCTGTCTTTCAAAGACGACCTACCAATTTGTGGTTGCTGGGTGAAGAACATGGCTAGATGGTCCACTTTACTGAAGTCGCTGATCTTAAAGAACGCAGTGTTAACTCTATTCCGAAGTGACTTGGCTCTGTGATCCTAGAACACGAATCTATTTTGCAGAGGCGGAACTACCGGTCTCTCAATCTCTCGTCTGAACTAATAAACTGCTGAGGTCTAGAGGCCCGGGTTCGACTCCCGCCTGGTACTTACTCTGTTTCACGTACCACCAGGGTGTGTTTTTTTTTTTCTCGCTCCTCTTCACGAGCCTACCACTTCCTAATTCTCTGGTTACCACCCACATCTACAGACGACGAAGGGTTCTTGTGAAATCTTTAGACGCAGAAGGTATTGATAACCTGCTGCGTCTTTCTTTGCCGTGAACGCCATGCGGTCGGCGGCTAATGTTCAACCCCACGTGAATGCCATGCACCGAATAAGGCGACCTTAAACAATTTCCGGGGATGTTCTGCCGACCGTGATGCCTCTAAATCTCCGTCACCAAAATGATCCTGCTAATTAACATTGGTGGAAGCAAGCCACACTCCCCGACGGTGCCTAACACGCAAACTTCCGTGAACTTGAACCGACTGTTATCAGAAAGCACTACGTCTTCGTATTATATTGCTTCCGAAGCGAATTGGGCATGGCGACGATCGTTAATCAATGAGGGGCCAACAAATGGACGTATGACCTGTAAATGTTGATAATCAAGTCGGTGTATAATGGGTCTTCTGGTCACAAGTCTTTGACTGGCAGAAAAAGCAATGCCTGGTTTAGGGAGCACTTACTCTGTTGCGTGTGGGCTATAAGGCGAACAGCCTCAGCCAGACACACTAATGTCAATACATTCGCCTGAAGCACTGATCTGCTGGCATTATCTTACACCTGCCCCACTGCAAGAATTCTTGGCATATCGGCGGATTCCACTGTTGATTTGAATGCGCGAATGATGTCGGTTAAATAGTAGTGGCACATTTTCATACTCTTAGATAAACACACTTAAAAATTCACGTTTTTTACACACACAATAATGGCTTTTACGTCGAGCTGTGGTTAACACGTACTATCAACGCGTGGGTTGTTTTTTTTTCTTTTAAACTGCTTTCACTAATCTACGACACCCCTAGATTTTTGTTCCCGGCACACATTTCTTGTTTTGTTTGTTCTAAACCTTTATAACCAACATTTGAGGGATCGTGGTGTGTTTACTTTGTGTTCTCTCCCCTTATGATGTCATTTGTCAATCCATTTTTATGGAGAACGAAAGTGAGCTAAACCGGACTCTGGTTAAAGCCGCGGTGTACAGAATCAAAAAAAAAAAAAAAACACAAACCTGCCATCGCCGATTGAGACCTTCCTATGACGCAGTGCACCGAGAGTCTAGTTATCTCCCCTTTCAAAATGTACCCACGCGCACATTCATTTCCGCTAATCGCGAGCGTCCAAGACATGCGTCATAGTGTGTTTCGGACCGGGTCTTACTAGAGCCGACTGAGCAGGATGTCCGTCTTCGAAGCATTAGATTGTGGGAACGCTTTTGCAACTTTTCTCGGGCCGACCACCAATCCAACCCCAGCCTAGTCCGGTCATCGGTGGCTGCGCTTCGCTTTCCAGCTTCATCTCCCCGTGAAAGTCTCTCACAGAGTCCGACTAAGGTTTGTAAACTTATGGTGATTTTCGAGTAGCATAAGACCAAAGTCCCCCCCACCACCCCTCGCGCCGTTGTTGTACTCAAAGTAATGAATTCCGGTTAATCACAAAATAACCGCTATTTGGTAGACACCAGTGATTTTATTCGCATAAAATATCGTAAACCGGCAGGCACTGGAAACGAAGAGTTTTCTAATCAGTGCATCCCCGGGAGTTTTGTTGACAGGTGTCACAGCGATCTGTGTGGCGTTTCACTAATATCAAGGATGACCGTTTTACACGTGCAGTGTCGTACATCTGTAGTCGCACAGGAAGGTTTTCCAGGCTTAACCCTCCAATGTGAAGAATTTTATCGTACTTGTTTATTCTAACGCAACATTTGTGATAGACTTCAATCGCGAGGTTTACTGTGCTGCCACCTGCGGTTGAATAGTGATGCTGTCTGTTGATTGTATGAATAGAGGCAACCGATTATGTGTTAATGCAATCACAGGCTTGTCCGAATACTGTTATTTCTGTCATTAATTATGGTCCATTACTCTAGGTATGGCCATCGTAAGTTTCGCTTTAAAACCACGTGATATCGTAGAGAAGGTTACTGTGGTTAGGATATGAATTGAAGGTGTGTATCGATTAGCATCAGCTAATTCTATATTTAAGCAGTTGCTTCCTTTCTTTTAAACTAAGGGGAATTTTCACTAAAGGGATGACAATTTTTGTGAGTTATAGTTTATAGGTATCATTGGGAATATTTCAGGGCAATAATTGCGGGTGTCGTTTTCAAATCCACCAATAAACATCCAACGTAATTAAATCTTTCTTTGGATATACCAGGTTTAGATTTAGTGAACAGAAACAAGAGGATATTTCTTTATCACTACCGTTCATCCATCTCTTGGTGTTTGCGAGTGACCGGGTTTGGCAAACTGTTCGCGAGATAACGATGCGTCTCTCCAAGGCACAAAGCGACGACATATTTCCTAAGTAGCTCTTTTGGTTTGGGAATATATTCAAAACTGGACAAAATTATACAGAAATGTCTGTCATCACTTAAATTCTAAAACGCAGTCTCTTCTGCTTTCTACTGGTTTCTCTGCACTCCTACTTTATTTCTTCGTTCTAAAAAACAAAAACGCAACCCATTTTTTGAACGATTTTCTAAATTAATTTTTCTACCCTGGATTCTCTCCCTTTGCCTTTGTTATTAATGATTTTTAAAGTATTGCAAAAATTATTAAGGTGTCCGAACATTTTATTCTAAAATTTTATATATATTTTTCCTTTTAGTTCATGCGAACTATAATTCCCTCTACAACAGAAAGTAAGCGGTCTGTTCTATTCCTTTTCCGTTGTATTTTTTAAAAAAATATTTTAATTTCTGCAAGTATTCATCAACTCGGCGATACTGGTGATGGGGAAATAGTGCAGCGGTTATCCACTAGAGAACAAAAGTTAGTTGTGAGTTTCATAATCTTTAATAATAAAGTTTAAAGTTTTACTTATGGTCGCAAAAATTAATTTTATTTTCATAAGTAAATACGAGATAGCTAATTATTTTTTACAATAGAACTCGCGTAATCACACGGGTTCTCGTTGGACCGACCGACTGCGAGACTATGGTCGCTGCTTTGTTAGCTGACAGTTGACGATTGCTGGGTCTCGCGTGTTTCGCCACGACATTGCGTGAATTCTGCAAGAACAAAACGTTTTGGAATATTTCTGGGTATTAAGTATGAAGTTTCCTGGATAGCAGGCAGTTGCCTACAGGTTTTAAGACTTAAAAGAAAAGACATGGATGAAAGAACCTAACTCTTCGATCTTAAAAAAGCAGTCATTCAGTGATGCGTGTTTCGAATAAAGAGAGTTCACGACGAGATACAGATTACCGGTTAAGAATTACAGCTCTCGTGGTAGCGAGTATGCGGATGAGCCAATGGTAGAACCAAGTCTGGAAGTTCTAATCGCGAAATCTCAGCTACAAGAATAAATTTTGGTTTAGTAGCAAGCTATGAGTATGAAGTGCCAGGGAGATTGTTTCGCCGCATTTGCTGAACCACGAGTTCCAAGTTGAATTTAGGAGATGCTGGGTTTTGAAACATCGTCAGGCTCTTTCTTGCATCGATATTCAAAACAAACGTAATCCTCCAGAGAGAAATCGTGTGCCACCATCTCTCAGCATCCTACCTCGCCCACTGTCTCTTTTCAGGTAAGGGCTTCATACCGGCATCTGTGCTGGGACGGGGTTAGTAAATTCTGTCGGTTTTCAGACTGCAGCACAATCTAAGCAAATCTGGTTTCTGCCAACGCAAATCCGCTGGTCAGATTTGGTCACCGGAAATCATCCCAGGAAACTGACATCTCCGATTCTGGCACGTGTTCGGGATTTCACGATGACGGTAAAACACATCGAGGAGGTAAGCCCCGACATTGGGCGCGAACTACGAACTGAAGACAAACCCCGGCCATTTAAACCGAGAGTCGGATCCGTCTTGGCCAAAGACAGTATAACGGTGCGAATGCTGGTTCTGCTAAATGGCGCCGCCTGCGGCAAGACTCACGCGGTACCCGAAAAACTGCCAAGGCGGCTTACAACATCAAAGCCAGCAACGGGTGGTGGAAAGGGCGCAGGTTAAAAACAACACGAAGTAATGGGATCGCCGACAGAGATGAATTCTAGGAAAGTGGGCGGGACGGGCGGTAACACGGAACTAGGGGGATTTCCCTCATTTCTTTAATTCTGTTTGGTCAGGGCGTTGTTACTCCAACACAGCCGGAGCTTTGGTCAGAGGTGTTTCCGACCTATACGTTAAGTGATATGCGCGCGGAGGTTATTACCACTAACCATTTAAGTCCAACAGACGATAACTAACAAAGTTGGGCACCTTCGATGAAGGTTGTAAAAGTTGATTACCAATGGCCTTTAATGTTTTGATCTCCTCCTGGGATGGGGGTTAAAGGCGTATTTGGATTCCCGCCATGCTCATTTCGTATCTCATCTGAGTTTTTATCCCGAGACCCTGCCTGCCCGGCTCTTCTCATCTCGTTCGTCTTGCGTCATAATCACTCCACCTGGCAAGGATGGGGTCTTACGACGACCGCTTTATTACTTCTCCTTTAACGGCCCCTCCAAAGAAGACAAAACGGCGACAACGGGTGATTGCCTCTGCCTGACGCTTGCCTGAAGTTAACATACGGACGGGGTAGGGTGGAACATCATTTTTCCTAAAATACTCGTCTCGGAGATGGTGTAGCAGTTGCGTCCCTCGACAACCGGACAGTAGGCTGTCGATGGAGGGTTAAAGCAGGTACTTCCGTCTGATTAGCTCTGGAATTTACCATGACGGTCTTCCGTCATTACTGAACGTCCCCCTACTTGTTAGATAAACTCCTTTACCTGGGCTATCCTGTTCATCTCGCTATCAGCACAGGGCAAATATTTCCGCTGTTAGCTCCATTGATATCAGGAAATAATTTTACGCAGTTCACTTGATTCGAATACACCCGATAACAGGAGGGTTCCTGTGAGCCACGCTAGCCAGATACTGCATAGGCGTTCTATCTTGCCTTTGCCACGGAACATCGGCGATATTTCGTTACTTACTCTAAATAAAAAGTATTATATAAAGGTGTCTTCCTCCTTTTTTTCCTTCTCATTTAAACTACTGAAGTAAAAGTTGCATAACTCACTCACGCTGCTCGACCGCACATCAAAACCTCTGCTTGCTTATTCTTTGGAATTTAAAATATCGAGTAAACCATTTTCTTGTACGTTTAGAGATGATGACCTTATTAAGATGCAGCAAAGGTTAGCTTATTTTAAGGAACCTTTACTTTTGTCTTTCTACTGTGAGGAATTCTTTCCACACGACCAGTTAAATTTAAAAACAGCGTCGTACTCACTAGTATGAAATGTTCAAAAAAGCCATTTAACACGTTAGTGATGTTTGCTTTCCTTTGTTGTTTTATTTTCAAAAATCTACCACACCTTGTAATGATTGTAAGCAAGCCTGTGCTCGTATCTGTGTGTATTTAAGGGCGGTGATGTAGTCCTGCGATTTGGTCTACGTTTGCGGACCACCAGTACGTCCAATGAGAGCAAAGCTTAGATCCGAGTTCAAATTACGGTCGGAACCGGTTCGGTCTGTTGTGACGTAGTAGGTATGCCCCTGTCATCGTGTTTCTTTTCGCCAACTGCCCGTGTGTGTGTGTGTGTGTGTGTGTGTGTGTGTGTGAGAGAGAGAGAGAGAGAGAGAGAGATCGAGCACTCCTGTTTCCTACCACTTCTAAAATTATGAAGGCTCTAGCAGGGACAATGGATAGATTTGTTCGCCATTCTAGCGACGCTTAAAACGACTTCGTTCTCCAGGTCGGTCCCCCACCAATTCGGCCAAGAGACAGACAAGACCTCACGAAGGCGCTACGGCACTTTACCTATTTAAGGTATTACAACTGGAAGTACATTAATGCTAATAATTACTATTAGTTAATACTCCAGGCTTCAAACATCTGGTCTCTTGGAGTTATTAAACCTTGCGCTTTACCGTCTCGTCATTTTCTGCTACACGTGAACGCATGATATCCTAATTAGCTTCTAAAAGAACAAAGTATCCGAGTTAATCTTGAAGTTCCATTATAAGTACACATCTGCTGTCAATAATGAAAGCATTCGTCAATTATGCATAATTAAATTAAATGTCACTATACAGTATATATGTTATAGTCAGCTGATGGATATTTTCATTTCACCGTTGGTTTAACGACTTTATTGAAGATGTGATTCAAAAGCTATCATACCTGTGGCATGTGACTGACAACAGAATCACGACGTTTTACTAGTTAATAACATATTTAAACAAACAGCACCTACAACCAAGAAAATCTAATTAGAAAACATTTTCTCCTTCCCCACAGGGAACCCCTTAATCATAATAATTGATTTAATTTCGTTTCACTTGATGTGTCTGCATCAACTGGTCGTCACGCATAAGTGGTACTGTCAATTATCCTTCAATAATTGGCTTGAAAAATAAACTCTGCCAGCACAGTTGCTTCACGTTTAGAATACTAATGTCTGATGCCTCACTAGCTGGTGATAATTTTAGAATTGATAGGCCATAACTAACGCTTGATCAGGTAAAAATGATACAGTATTAACTATGTCTGACGTTTGCGGTAGCTTTGACCATTTTTTAATTTTATTTAGTCTTTTCCTGTTGATTATCCAAAGTGGTTTGTCAATTCGTTTTGGACGCTGATCCTAACGATAGATGTATCTCATGCGAACGGTAGGACAGCGTGACAAGACCTTTCCCCAGGTTAATCACAAATGGAAACTCGCCTGCGGGACAAAATTACTAATCTTTCTGATCAGGTGAAAATAAAACGTTTTCCTTTACATCGATCTAGCGCAATAAACTGTTTTAGAAACGATTTAAACTTACTTGGGCTTCTCTTAAAACGTAGACAAAATCTGAAGTCTAGAGGAAAAGTCCCCGGTTCTGACTTTGCGCTTGATTCTGGTTCATTTGAATCTGTCTTCTCTAATTACCAATAATAAGTTTACCCAAGGGGCTTTATTTTCGGGTAGTTTGACAGATCAGAATTTTTCATATCCGGTGATAGACCGCACCATATTGGAATACAAACTCGAGATTCCGGAAATATCAATTACCACAGCTCCACCATGTCTGTATTCCAATATGGCGGAGTTTGTGTGTGTGTGTTTTTTTTAATACCGGATATGGCGCGTTGATTCCCAAATCCAACCGGACAATAGAGCCCCGAGGCGTATTTATTGCTACTTCCGTTTCTTGCTCGGCTTTTGTTATTTGTACTTTTTTCTTTTTTCTTTTTTTTTTTTAGGTAGCTTGGAGACATAATCCTTCATCTATCAAAGACAGAAGAAAAAATGCATAGAAATTATCAGTAGGGGAGGTCGGGGATAGTTTTTAGAGAGGCAAGCTGCGGAATTTCCTTATTAAACGTATATAGCGAGTCTATAATTGACGTCATATGTCTGGACCTTCGGATCGAAGACAAAAGCATATGACGTCGAATATAGACACGCTATGTACGTTTAATAAGGAAATTCCGCAGCTGTGACAAACAGCACTGCGTCCACCCTCTCTCCCTCTCTCTCTCTCTCTCTCTTCTCCTCTCTCTCTCTCTCCATCTCTCCCTCTCTCTCTCTCTCTCTCCTCTCTCTCTCTCTCTCTCTCTCTCTCTCTCTCTCTCTCTCTCTCTCAAAAAGGGATTTAATTAAATTAATTATAAAAATTTATAATCTAAAATCAAATATGCAGAATTTTTAAATAAAACGTTAAAGCATTGGTAAAATCCTAATTATTAAAACCAAATCGGACACTGCTTCATTTTAAAGGTTACAAGCAATTTGTTGAGTTAGAAAACAAATGTTGGATTTATTCTCTTGGTTAAATACAGTCGACACCCGCGTAATCGCGGTTCGGCATTCGCGGCCCCAGTTATTCGCGGAATTTTCCTTAGAACCTAACTAATAATTGTTCGTGGAAACCCCCGCATATTCGCGGAATCGCAAATATCTTCCGCGATTTTCTTATGGCTTTTTTCGTGGCAATATATATTTTTTCACGCTTTTTAACGCTAAATTATTAATAACAATATAATTTACTAATTTTGTAATACAAATACTAACGTAAATTCAGCAAAATATCAATATAAAATAAACGCTATTGGCTGGAGGTTGGAAAGTAGCCAATCCGAGAGCGTTATTCATTTCTCCTCGCTGCTGATTGGCTGCTGCCCACGAGGCGCTGTCTCGGGCAGATGCAGCCCAGCAGCCCCGCATCATCCCGGTTGACCGCGTGTAGCTATCTCGAGTGTTTCTCTGAGTGTTGTATTTTTTATTAAATTATTATTATATATTTACTTATATTTTACGTTACAGTTTGACGTTTATAGGCATTTTTATGGACCTCGTCCAATATTCGCTGTTTTTCACTCTTCGCGGGTGCTCAAGGGACGTAACCCCCGCGAATACCGGGGGACAACTGTATTCCCCCTTCAGTTTAATTTGTTCAAAGAGTTTTCACGACATCGGTATGGTAAATCAAAACATGTTTTCGATTTTCCTTAGATATCTCTAGGAGCAGCGAGCTCGTAATCTAGATTAAAGTAAACCTTATACAATTTAAATTAACCCTAAACTAAACGTAGTTGCTACTAGCATTAAGAATAGTATCAACAGTTCTGAAACACGTGCTGTGTGTCAGTGCAAAAATTGCTCTATAATTAATCGTACAAGTAAAAACAGCAAGATACCCGTAGTAAAAATGACTGTGCAAAACCTTATATATATACAAAAATGGTGTAGGCTACATTGTACGATACAGAATGAATCAAGCCGTGAAGAAAACATACAAAACGTTGCGAGTTTCATTTAGCGAAATTCCGCTGGAGTGGAGGGTTTCTAATGTAATGCATACCCTTTCAGAGACTACAAAAGTAATTTTGGTAGTTATCATCCAGCTATTTAACATGTACAGACGATGCAATTTTATGGATGAACTCATTATTTCTATAACTTAGAGCGAGTCAACACTGGTTTATATCTTACAAATTTATGTAAAGATTTGGATAAAGTAGCAGTTGTTGCCATCTATTTAGACTTCAATAAACTTTTTAGATACAGTTCATCAATAGCGTTCAAATAAAAAAAAATTAGAACTATTAGCATTAGTGAAAGTTTGTTTTAGCCATCGAGTTAATTACTAAATAGAAGGGTGCATTGTTTTAGATGGTACTACCTTTTCACTAAAAAATCTTGCAAGTGGAGTACCTCAAGGTTGTATTCTGAGACACGTTTCATTTATGATTTATACAAATAACTTGGAAATTGAGCTGTTTAATAAGTTTTAAAGAATCCGCTGAAGTCAGTAGGATTAACTCTGACGAGACCGTTAATAAGCGTTAGGAATATTTAAGTTGTTAAAATAAAGTGGCAAAAATGTTTGAACCTAAAGTCCAAATGTATTCATATAGACCATGCTAATTGAAAAAAAATGTCTCATGGACAGTGGTAAAGATTAGCAAGATCTTCAAATAACTGTTCAGAGCAAACAAACATGTGATAAACCATCTGTGCAATCAATTAGTAGGAAAGGTAAACAAAGTGAAGCAGGATTGCTAAACACAACTATTAGAATTAAGATATTAGGCATCCTTATTCCATTATTCAGAGCTTTAGTTAAACTTCGGGGTCCTTACCTTGCTAAGAATGTTTCCAGTTTAGAGAGGGTACAAAAACGCCTCACAAAACTAATTTGGATTTTGATGAATCATGGCTATACCGAGAGATTACGAAACACATTAAACTTCCTAGTCTGGCTTATCGCAGATTATAAGAGTTAACTGAGAGATTTAACGTTTCGTGATAACATTAGAAATTACCGTCACTTCAAAATGGCAGAGAGTTTGATTTACCCTATTAGTGAATTTTTATCTGAAAGAGACTAAACTCTAAATAGGCGGTTTGTAGCATAAAAAGGGGTCGCTCGCTATTTGTGTCCGAGCGAGCGATATTTATGACAAGCCCCGGCTTCTGAAAAAAACAAAACAAACCTAATTGTTTACTGGCTTAGCTTCATCTATTTCGTCTAGCGTTTTACTTTCCCCCGAGAGGTTAGAAACTTTATTAATGACGTGAAAATTCCCCGTTTTCAGATTGATATAGTTAGTCTTTTGTTTCTTAAAAACGACCAGAAACAAGAAACTCTTTTGTTTTAAAAATAAACCTCAGCGAATTCCTGTTTAAGATAACCGTAGTGTACTCCGTGCAGCTATCAAGCTGCACACTCACTGACGAACATTCTGTAACCTTAGCTTCCTTCAGTAGCTGGTGGTGGGGATTGGGGATTGACAATATTATACGTTTATTCGTGATAATCTGGCCAATAGGTATATTAAGAAATTACTGTGGAACCTCTTCGGTAAGGACAGACACTTCTGACTTTGAGTACTGACATTTAAAATTAGTCAGTGAAAGAAAAAAAGTTCGTAAGAAATTGCTTAAATTGATAAAAAAAAAAAAAATTCAAATTGTTGTCTATTTCGTTGTATGAAATATACCAAAGCGTATGAACTGAGGATCGTAGAAACTTTAGAAGACATCCGGTGGACGGGCTGAGCAAAAACAGTCACCTTACACGCGCACACACAGAGAGAGACAGACAGACAATAAAGGTAAAAACAGGCGTCGCTTCCAGAGACGGAGGCGACTGACTGTCATCTCGCCAAAATCTTGATGGCCAAACATCTCAGCATTGCACAAATGTTCTTTTGAGCAAGCTTAACCGGAAATTACACTTCGAAATGCTTTGGTTTCTAATTTTTCAAATTTGGTGGTGGGGGGGATTTTAATAAAATTCCCTGCATTCCAATGTCGAGGAGCATATAACGTTTCTTCTGTTTTTATAATTTCGTATTTCGAAAACGGAAAATCGAGCGCCGCTCGCTTCCTTTTGGCTGAACTGTCACGTGGTAATATTTCTGGCACGTGTCGCACACCACGTGACACTTTACTAACATTTTATTCACGTTTGTAGACATGAATCTTTCTTTTTTTCCATTTTTTTCTCTACGTATTATTGCATATTTTATTCAAATTTTTTTGTGCGCAGGCTATTTGCAAGTAAAAAAAAAATATATGCAGATATGACGTCATCCAGTTATGTTTCTCTGGTTGGCTTCGAAGTTTAGAGGTAAAAAAGAAATGGATTTTTATTCCTGGTTTGGAAAAACAAACTTTTATATTTAAAAAAAATTAAAATCCTAACGAGTTACTGCCCATAGAAATAGGTGGCGTCCGAGTTATTTACTCAAAGAAATCTAACTTAACCACGTTGAACTGTCAGTCTCTAAATACTTGATCTTACCTATCAGACAAAGGCTGTGATCGAAAAACAATGCAGTTAGCAGAACGGTGCCACAAGTTATACTGAAATGCCAGCGGACGCAGTTTACAATGTGTTGTTGGTACGTTTATTTGGATTACGTGCTAGGTTTAGAAGTGTAGGTAGAACGGCCCCCGTGCGGTACTCATATCCAACGACCTGAAAATGGCGGATATTAATAATAAACTTTCAGACGGAACGTTATTACTGTTTGAATAGAAGCAATCGGGCGTTGTCTGCAGATCTCTGGACTTGGTGGATCTGGTGACAACAGCGTGAACCATCTGTTAAGCGCGGAGCAAGGGAGCATGATACCGGTTAAGTGCCCTGGGCATTCCCGTTCAGCCAGATGGCGGAATGTGCCACCCACTCGTCTAATTGATAAGATTGAAAGGAAACGGAACACGTACAGAGGTCAAGGGTCGGCTACGTAGGCTGAGTGGTGACTTCGAGGTGTAGAATGGTATCGTGGTGGGAGTAGGAGGCAAGTAGCTGGTTTGTAAGAATTTAGATAAGAGGTTATGCTAGGCAAATCAAGTGAAGACACAGCATCGCACGTAAACATACCATTACACCAACACACACAACACACACACACACACACACATACACATGTATATCACATGATGCAGGGTCGCACACCATCACACATTTTGCGTTATAAAACAAAGATGTATTGTGCAGTATTTATGTAAGCAAAAAAAAGGAAGTAGACGTTTTCTTATGATTAAGTTACTCTTAGATCATTTCACCAAGCGCACGCCCTAAACCACAGTTTTTATAAACTCTTGCCTAAACAGTGCATTTCATGTATAAAATCGGCAATATCATTGTTTGGGTTACACGAATGGCTTCCTTGCTCGGACGCAACTGTTTTTGTCAACCGGAAAATGACGTAGTAAAAGTGTGCCGTATTTCCACTACGTCCGCGTCAGTGCAATTAACAATGTGTGGCCGCTCGTACTCAAAGTATATAATAATAATAATAATAATAATAATAATATAAATGTTAGAGGAAGCCGGGTGTGTGACTGCTTGGAGCAGATTTAGATTTTTAAAAAAATTTCCAACAACCAAACGTCATAGGTAAACGAAAATATAAACAAACAATAAACTATTTCAAGAATTCACCTCTACATTTTTGTGCACAGCATTAAAAATGAGATATTGTTGATAAAGGAGAGCAAAAGTTCTCGGATTACAGCATCGTCACTAACTTAACCCAGAATTTTCATATATATATTCCAGATATTATCATATAAATATTTTAAATTTCACTTTACAGATATTCGGTGTAAATCTCTCTCAGAAATATGCTTGTCAGATTTCCCGTCAATTATTTAGGTGGACAGGCGAAGATGTGTCCGGTACATTAAAATACCTTATCGGTATTTTAGATTGACAAATTCCAATTATATTACCACATTCCTTACCAGCTATAAACACACACACACACACACAAACACATTTTTTGAGAATGTACAACTGTACCCACTGGAGTAGAACTTTCACGCATTTTACTCTTTAACAAAATGGTCTGGTTGTCCGAGACAAAGACAGTTACATATAACGTGTGAGCTCGGCTGAGGTTAAAAGCTAAATGACACTACTTTAGACTGTTGTTGTTGTTGTTTTATCTGTAAAACATACACTAAATACTCTGGCGACCCAGGGATGTGAAGTGATCCAAGATAGAACAAGACAAAACTGCATTCTAGTTTTACTACTTTTCTCGCCCTTACATCCTGATATAAACCAATTATTACGTGTATATAAACTCTCCCTCACTGTAAGCAGTCTACTAACGTCCCATCAGTTGCTAGACAGAAAGGCACCTTAGTAGTTTTAGAATAAAGAATAGAACAATGGTTTTCATTCGTAATTTTTTAGCCGTGGAATATCCGTAATAATAGAATGGCGACGTTTATCGGTCTTCCTCATTTCGTTCTCGTTCGGGCCAAAGTTAAAAGTGGTAATTAGAGGGAGCACCAATTGTAGGGTTTAGCTGACCTTAAGAGGGTCATGCGAATCTCTGTGCTTGGTCCGCCTTCCGTGTTGGGACCACGTGTACAACGGAACTGAAACAAATATGCTTGGATTCGGTGGGGGGGGGGTATCTGGTTTTATAGGAAATCAGAGCCCAGAATAGAAGAAAAGTTTCCATCAGCGAATTTATTGGATGATGGTGGTCGCGGTGACGCGGTCGACAGATGAAAGGGGAGCGAAGACAGTTTTAACGTCACGTCGTAAAATACGAACAAGAGGATGTCGTCATCCGTATCATAAATCGCCATGAGCTTCTGTAAAGACGCGGCAGAGACAATACAGAATAAAAGCCGACATTCTATTTTTATACGACTTGTCATCATAGTAATAATAATAATAATAATAATAATGGCTTATGCTGAGCTACGCAGCATCACAGATTTCTTATATTTCTGAAACATAATTCTTTAGAGATAGATAGTGATTCCTAGACCGCGAGATGAAGAAGTACAGGACTTAGCACGCGCGTCGATTGTCTCCCAGCCAGGAATGCGTCCTCACAGCGACACACAATTAATTTTTTTAAAAGAATTTTTAACGAGTGAAAGAAACAACAGCAACAACAACTAAAACGTGTGTTACACGGGTGGAGAATTCTCTAACCACTTGTTACGGACAGACTGTTTTGTGTCAAGGGTTCGTAGAGCTGCCAAAGAACAGGCTGCTGAGATTAGACAGACAGACAGACATGCCCTGTATCGGCGAACACTCAACTTTGCACGGGACCTATCCTTTTTAACCCTAACCCCCTGGAAAAATTCAAACGACTAATTATTTTCGTGCTCCGCGCGAGTAGGGAGAGATGCAGCACCAGTTGCTGTCGATCGAGTTACTTAACTCGAGAGGCAAGACGACAAACTCTATCTCCACTTCCTCCTTCCTTCTCTTTCGGTCGGAACGAATCTCGTTAGTGATCAGGGAACTCGGATGGTTCCGTCAGACTCTGGCCAAAAGGGAGTTTTTTTTGCCCCCCGCCGCGCGATGTCTTGCAGTCAGCCGCCTCGGCTCGTGTCGAACATTCTGGCGCCAACAGGAAATGACGGTGTTTGCCGTCGCGAACACTGGCTCTGATTTCTCGTTCGCCTTCTCGATGCACGAGTAACCAGACAAACGGGATTCTCCATCAGAACTACTATACATTTCTGAAGTAAGACATTACTGGTTTATCACTACTGATGAAACGCTTCTATTTTTGACACCAATTCCAACACTTCGCTCTAGAACCATAATCAGATCGCTCGACAACGCCACACGATATATATATATATATATTGAGTTTCTGAGATTAGTGGCTGGGTGCAACAAACATGAGAACCGTGTCGGACAACCAAATTAATTAGGTTCTCTGATGGCTTTGGCCTCCATCTAAAGAGACAGAGAAGCTGTGCACCGACGCACCTGTCACTGATACGACGTCCGATTAAAGTTTGAAAACGTCTCGCAGTAGAGATAAGGATACCTGAAACCTGTTTTATTTTACCGAGAACGAGAATATCTTCGATAACCGCAATCTTTTCTGCTGTTATGGGTACCCCACTTTTTTTTTTTTTGGCGATTACTCCAATTTTTTAGCCCGGTATTTCATCCGCGTGGTAGGCTTAGCGTTGTACATGCTTCGCTGAACCGCTATTGCAACGAGCAACTCGATGTAGGAAAGTTCTGCTCATGGATAATAATAATAATAATAATCGAATTAAAACGAGCATGGTCCTGCCGTTACTCTCGCTGTTTTGAACTTAAAATGTTTCACTACTTTTTCTCTATTAGCATCAGTCTGCACTCGCTCATCGGTAGCATTTTGAACGAGGGAAAGGTAAGTCGACACTAAAGATCGAAATTATCTATGAGGGAAAAAACAAAACCGCAAACAAAATAGCGCCATCTTTGCTGGCCCGTCTGAGATTCGACCAACCCTGTTTGGGGTCTGATTAGTTGTTCGGCCTTCATGTCGCGCTTGCACTGTCTTCGTGAAGTATATATATTTTGCCACTGTCTGCCTGTAAACGTTAGCTGTTTTGCCCTACAAAGGTTTATTCTGAACCTCAGTCTAACAACTATTGACAGTATATCCCGCTAGCATTAAAAAAACAAAAAAAAAACCAAAACAATCTATTACTTCTGGTTTGTTTGTTGTTGTTGTTTGTTTGTTTTTTTAAATCGCTTTATTAAGGAGGAAGCGTTAAATCACATTTCACGCAGTTCCAATCCATCCCTGGCGTTTAGTTTACTGTTTAATCGATCCTACGATAATCGTGCGAGACTTTTGATTTTATTCTCTCGAGAGAGAGAGAGAAAGGAAGGGAAAACGCTGTGTTTTGTATGTAGCCATGGTTGCGAGTCGTCGTTGGATCATGCACCAATCTCTGCAATAAAGGTAACAACCTCTCTCCATATTGGAGACAACCCTGATGATAAAGCGTAGTGCTGCAGTTGTCCGCCAGAGAGCGTCGCCTGACGAGAGAGCACCGGTCTTCCGACTTCGACGGGAAGATATCCCTACTAGAATTCTTCTTGGGGGGGATCCACGCGACCCGCTGGAGAAGCCGTGCCGGATAAGTACGCCAAAACAAGACATGGATGTTCCTTAAGCTATTATATGGCAACTCTGCTCTTTAGCTGGATCATTGAACAGAGAACTGAGAAACCTCTTTTTTTTTTTTTTAAGAGGTGACACGGGTTATCGGCCTTGGCGAATAGATCTAGTCGAAATTTACTTTGCTACCCACGTGGACTTTTCCAGTAAACGGAAGTGAATGGCTACGTGAGGAAAGTTCGTATGGTCGGATCACCGACGATACAGCAAGTCCGAGCATAAAAATCCGGATGAACTCCGATTTGTCAGGCTGATTAGTGGGTTGTGGAGAGAATGATCTTACAGATGTATAGCTTTCGGCGAGACCTCTTTTGCGATATGCAGTTGAGGCTGGAGCCTGCCCACATTCTGGGTACATGACTAGCACTGCCAGTGAAAAAGAGGGGGCTACGCAGTATCTACTGCCGAGTTTCGCGTAGCCATGATTAAGGTTTTCGAAATACTCATTGGTAAAGAATGGTTTCAGTTTACCACGTGTATTTTTTAAAATACTATAAGTGCATATTACAAACAACAAGAAGGGATTAAATTAAATATTTTTTTAAAGAAAATCCTTCTAAATTAGAAAATGGCGATTTAGAAATCGTGTTGTCCCAGCTTGAAAGGTCTGCCCGCAGCAGGTGGTAGAAGTAGACAATGGCACCTATGTTTCTGTAATCGATCATCTTTCTATGTAAATTTTGAACTTCCTTTTCCCTGTAACTTTATCTGCGATTACCTGGGAGCACAGAGCTTTTATTCGTGACGTAAACAGCTGTAGTTGGGAGGGTCGAGCCGACGAATAGGACAGATCGTTGACTCACTTTCAGCATAAGCCACTTAAAGTACAACGCCGGCCTTTCATTACTAAAGCAGAAGTTTGTGCTCACCTGGTTGACAACGAGAATTGTTGGTCCGCCGACACCGGGCCGGGTAATAGCGGAAACACTTTTCCGAGTCGCTGTCAGGTGTAAGATCACGCGATGGTGTTTGGTTTGTTTGTTTTTGCCTGCAGGAAATCATCGATACCACTTGGGTGAATATTTAAAGTCCCGCTACTGCGGTTTCCTCCCACACGTAGAAACGTAGGGAATTCGTGCGGTGGGCGCGCGGCTAACCGATGTAGCCTGGTTTAGGAAACTGAAACCGTATTTCGATCGGTGGATGTCACGATGTTCGGCGATGCGGGCTCGAAGAGAGACGGCTGAAAGTGCCATCGTCACCTAAGCATCGTTGGGTACGTTATGAAATGGACGACTGCTCGACCCTGTTGCTTGCTACACCCGAAGACAGTAACAGTGCAAAGTTTAGTTTATAGAGAGCGCGATCTCTTTTTCTCTTAAAGCTGAACTTTATCCACGAATTAATCTCGTAAAGCGATTAGCTGTAAAAATAAATAAATAATAATAATACACGTACAAAATTAGCTAAAATATAAGAGACCTAAGTTTATTAGAACAAATTTGATTTGGATGTGATGCATTATGTTAGGGGTTTTTTTATGAAAGACAGATGCTTTGTTATCTAAACAGACAGATTCCATATAAATAGCTGGATTAAATGCTGTTCCAAAAAACGGATGTTTCGGTATTCGAAACTGTTGATATCTGTTCATCCAGAAAAATCCAGTTATGGCGTAAACCTTCCCCCGTGTTTTGAATAAGCTGTCTAGAAGGAAGGTCGATAGGTTTACCGAAAAGGGGCTCCTAAAACACGATCTGGTGAGTGGTTGAAGCGTTAATATTGTTGTAAACGCTGGGCATGGCTCAAAGACGCCTGAAACATCCTCCAGTGGAGATTAATAAGAACTTTGTTCGGATACATATAAAACGTTTTATTTTGTTTTTAGTTACCTACACCGCCGATGTCTGTTAGGTATGTGTAACGCGTGGGAGTAAGTGGAGAAGGCGACAAGAGTGGTAGACAATGAAAACTGATAGCGTCTACTCTGACGAGCCCTATAAGCTACAACGATTTCACCTTCTCGGATGTTGTAATAAAAATCTATATATACTCGTATGACTGACTACCCTAACCCTAATTGGTTAACAGGCCAACTGACTTTTAAAAAAAATGTCCATGACCTATACTTTTCTGACGCAATTTTCGATTAAAAATTAAGGTGTATTGTCATTTAAAACTTGCAACTAGGAGACTGGACAGCATCGAGGTGGGAAGGTGCTGCCTGCCCTGGATCTAAGCCGGTAATGTGTGTGTGTGTGTGTGGATGCAGTTGTTGGTGAATAATTCTGCGCGACTATGGTAGGTTTGTTAGATCACGTGACCACGACCCCCATAACCGAACAAATGTGCGTATATTTTCCGCAATGGGAGATTCGATCGTTTGCTTGCGTCCCCTGACGGCGTAGTCGGGCACCTGTCGGTGTCTCTCTTTTTTTTTACTGTCGCTGTACAACACTGCCAAAAAGTCACCCATAAAGTCCCCACACACACACACACTCACGTGTTGTTTCCGGAGGGATGTAGTACCACCTATGTAGAAATTCAGCAAGCAAAATATCGAACTATTCTCTCCGCCATCCCGACTTCCGGATTATTATTTTAAAATTCCAAGCTACTCTCACTGGAAATATGCAATTTTAGCACTACGATTTATGTAGGAACTACAGATCTCCGTAACTTATACCAAACCGCCTTTCTTTTGTTATTTACATTCTATTTGCTTTTTTTTTGCCAACCAAACCAAAGGCAGGTTATCTATCTAAAATATACAAAGAGTATTTCACGTACCCGATAAGAAACCAGCGCTTTACGTTGTTTTTCTACATTTTGCAATATATATATACAATAGAATAGAAGGACAACGTGCAGAAAAAAGGCTATAAATATAACAACAACAGTGTAAAAGGGTTAACCAAAATTTGTTTTCAAGAGAAAGCGATTTCGAATAATAGATAAGCCGCAGGGTTATGCATATGAATAATAGGTTCACATGTGGTGCTCTCTACAATACGTTAGTCTGTCGCATAAAACAAGCAGTGGAGTGGTTAAGCTGCACGAGGGCAACCTGGCCTGTTCAGGGTTAAATCAGCAAGAATTTGTCTCTCGGTCTGCCGCAAGTTCCCCCATATTTCTGTGAGTGATTTCTTTTAATTCCATCATTCTGGCAGGACTTAGACCGATTGCTCTCGTCTTTACATATCCCCCCCACCGGATTTATGTCAGGGTTTTGAGACAACGAGATCTCGAATGCCGCCGGTGTTCTTCTCGTCCAGACTGGTAATATATGAGTGTCGAGTCTCAGTATTGCTGCCTTGTTTGAGTAGTCATAAATGTATCTTTAGAATGGCATTGAACCATGGCAGAAATGAGACATCCTCCGACAAGCACCGATTCTTGTCTTTCCAACCCGTTCACGTTGAGGCCCATACCGCTTTACTCCCGCTTCCATAACTGATCGCGGAGCTAAAAACAGCGAGGTTGGAGGTCTTCTTCCAAATCCAGACGCGATCTTCAAACGCGGACATCGGAAATCCGGATTCATCGGAGAACAGCTTACGTCTCCAATACCCAAGGGTCTTTCCAGACACGTCTTTTAATCGGATCTTACGATGTCGCGGTGTCAGCGTTGAGGAACTTCCCCGTCACTTTGCCCACAGCAGGGACATCCGCTTCGGTGAACTTCGTCTCGATGTCGACCTTCGCAGCCAAAGAAAAATGGCGGGATCCACTTCTTTCTGGCATGATTTTGGAGCATACTGTTCAATCAGACGTCCAACGCCTTTTCAAAACATCTACGCCGATACTAGTTATTAATATATATATTGCCTCATGTTGCTGGGATTATTGGTTTTGGTAGAAAAGAAAAATTAAATATTTTTTATTGCCGAAATTTAGATAAATCATAAACACGAGTTATACAAAAAAAGAAGAAAGAATTAGCTTACCCCCAGCGACACCTACAAAGTACCGGGCCTTGTGTTTGAGGAAGTATTATCTGAAAAACCTTATCCCGTAGTTTATACAGACCCGGGCCAAAAAAAATGTTATAATTACCGCTTCGAATGAAGCTGACACTTACCAGGAGATATCAAGCTATCAAATAAGTACTGGTATCTACTGTATTCACAGTTGCTGCGCCTCCCGCTTCGTCTGACAAATATCAAAGATAGCTGTAGTAAATGATGTGGAGATACTCTGAGAGTTTCGGTTTTATTACTTAGTCCAAAAAAAAATGAGTTAATAGGTCATCAGTAAAAATAGTTGAGATCTTGTTGCTTCTAAAGATATTTTAATTGTCTACATTTGTATGTCTCAGTTTGTCAGCTTCCAGTGAATTCGGTACCACCGGGAGAGCTGCTTATTCCTCGTAATATAAACTGTGCACCACTTTCCATCATAATCCTATTGGTTCTTAAAACAATACGACTTTTGGTTCTGTGTTATCTAGGGAAAAGACCTTTGAAATTTCTAAAAAAAAAAAAAAAAACCCAGAATTTCTTGCATTTTTATTTCCTGGAAAGACTTGTCTGCTTTTGCACCCCCTGGAGGGGAGGGGATGTGTATGGGGAGGTACGGGGAGGAAAAAGCCCTACAACGAGAAAACCAATGGAAGTACGGGTGTTATGTCATGCAGCTTTCTATTGGTCAGTTTTGTTCAGTTAAAAACCTCTCTTGTTTCACCTAAGGACCCCTGCTTAAAGCGTCTCAGAACAGCCGTGGGCTCCGTCTACGAAAGAGCGTCATCATATTAGCGCCATTAAGCTGAGTGGTCCTAGAGACTCCATCAGTCGTCGTAACTGATCTATTTGCTTCTGGAAGAAGAGAGAGAGAGATGAGATGACGTTAGTACAGAGAGAGAGATGAGAGAGAGCGAGAGAGAGAGAGATGACGTTAGTACAGAGAGAGATGGAGAGAGCGCAGAGAGAGAGAGATGACGTTAGTACAGAGAGAGATAGAGAGAACGGTTTTGATTTCCGGAAACCAGTGTAAAAAAAAAAAAAAGAAAAACGTTTGTTGAGATTGCGTGGATTAATAGCGAACAAAAGAAAAGAAAAAAGACAAGCACGCCCTCTTGCGGTAATCTGTGACACTAGGAAAAGTGTGTACAGTGTGCCACTTTCATTTTCATGGTGGTCCAGTCTACGGAAAGTAAAGCGCCATCAACACACGAGAAAACCGAACTGTTCCGACTGATTGTCTTCCGTCTCGGTCGAGCGACGCTTTGTCTTTCTTCGCCGTTCTTTAAATTACTGTCGATTCGATGACAACACGGGTTATAATAACCTATGGTCGGAGAATTTCTATGGTGGATGAAATGGAAATCTGAGGCTAGGGAGGGTGATATAATGTAGCGCTATGCAAGCAGCTGGTCTCAGACCGCTGGCGGTAGCCGGACGCTGGAGGTAACATAATCTGGCAGGGCACAACGCCAGGCATCATCACTGGCCCAACCGGATCCGCCGCCTTCTGCCCCCCCCCATCCCTACGCGCAGCTTCCGTTTAGCCGTAGTTGTGAATGGCTGCAGTCTTGTCTGGCTGCTGCTGCTGCTGCCGCCACATTGTGCTTACCCACACACACACACGCAGATCCGCTGTGAGAGAGAGAGAGAGTAGTGGGTGTGGGTACGGTTATCTGAACACAAAAGGGGTTTTAAAAAGCTTTCACGTTAATATAAAAACACGGCGATTATCGTTTCTATCTTATTGCCGCGTAGGTTTCCTTTGTTTTTGTTTTTGTCTCCCCGCTTCGCTGAAGCCATTAACCCAGTTTCTCTAATTTATCCGACTATTTTTCACACACGTTGGAAATCTCGCCCAAAACAGCTTTTCCTATGAAAATGCCGCCGTGCCCTAGACTCGGCCAAGCGTGGCGAGATGTGGCTTCAGGAAACAGGCATTCCTCCACATCATTTGGCGGAAGTTATTTTGACACGTTAATACCTTATAATGAATTAAATGTGCTAATTTTTAAAAGTAGCGTGGTACCCCCCCCCCCCCAGTTAAGGATGTTGATTTTCGCAGTCTAAACTCCCTTTGATGTGACACAACTACCGGCTTCCATGACAGCCAGAAAAGATAAAGACTCTGCGACATTCCGGTAGATGTTTCTCACCGCTCTGCTCGACAGAACTTTCTCGGTAGTTGCTAGAACATCCGCAACTTGCTGGTTGATTCCTCAACAAGAGACGAAACGATTTTCAGTTTCAACCTCCGTTTATATTATAATATTTCTTTAGAACACCACCAACAACAGTAATAATACCGTCTGATGGTCGGTCGCGCCTTCCTTCCTTCTTCAAACCTGTATACGGAGGTCAGCGGAGGTTTTTACGTCATCACAGGATTCTGAAAAGTCTTTGGATGGAGGTTTTATGCTATATCTACTTCGCTCTCTGCTGGAAATCTTTTTCTTCTTCTCTTGACATAGCTGTCTATGGCTGCAGACAAGGTTGATGAAGTTGCGTATCGCTAACAAATATCCTACTCCTGGTGAGAGACCTACTTTTAATTAGATGCGTTAAGGGTTCTAAGTTTATAAGAAAAAAATAATCAAAAAGAAAACATAACCTTGATCAAAAGAGACGTCTTACGGGTGACAAGTTTAGATAATCTATTGGATGCCAGATTGAATCAAAAGAAGGAAAACAAACAAAAAGCGAGGAACTTTATGCGAAAGCTAAGTAAGAAGTTTTTCGTTTTAAATAAAGACAAACAAAACTGGAAAATTAAAGTTGTGTTTATTTATTGATTAAAATAATAAACATTTTTGCAACTATTTTCTTTTAGTACCGAGAGAGAGAGAGAGATTACGTCAGTACAGAGAGATTACGTCAGTACAGAGAGATTACGTCAGTACAGAGAGATAGAGAGAGATTACGTCAGTACAGAGAGATTACGTCAGTACAGAGAGATAGAGAGAGATTACGTCAGTACAGAGAGATAGAAAGAGAGATTACGTCAGTACAGAGAGAGATAGAGAGAGATTACGTCAGTACAGAGAGATAGAAAGAGAGATTACGTCAGTACAGAGAGAGATAGAGAGAGGGGGGACAGAGAGATATGGCTGAAAACCTTTAAAGATAAAGTGGATCGCGTTTCCCAGACGACCTAATCGGCAATAAAGGGTTAATTTCCGTTATTAGGCTTTACTTTCCACCTTTAATAATTACATAATTCCAGATTTCGGCGCAGAAATTCGCCTAATGTGTAATTAGCCTTCTCGATTCGTTGTCGGAGTCAGGGCCGACCAACGTCTCTCACGGCTGTCCTATTTCGTCGCTTTTGTCAGTCAGGTTGTGCAGTTTAGCAGGGTTTCTGTTCGTTGTGCTTTTTTTTTTTTTTTAAAGAACCGCATAACGTTATAGTTTTTTTGTCTGTCTGTCTGTTTTAGTCGAATTATCGGAGCTTGGAACCTCAGCGATTTTTCTAAAAACCGTATTCAAATTGGGTATTTCCCTATTTCGTTACCTTGATGATCAGGTATCATCGCTCAGAGTCTAGACGCCACTTCTAGTTCTGCGTAAGAGCCCTGTCGGTGGGACGGACCCCCGTCGGAAAGTCGGGCTCATTGGTCCCCGACGAAGAAGACACCGCAGTAAAAACACGAAACCAGCAGTAATCGGTTAGGTTTGACGGATATATAACGCAGTTTAAGTAAGAAATTTACCTCGCCTTTAGACAGCATGTTTATACTATACACCGCTCTTCAAAAAAACAAATAATATTAATAAATAAACTAAGAATACACAATGATTGTTTTAGAAAAATTGTTAGAAACTGTTGACGAATTTCTTCCTTTACTTGCTTGCAGACCTATTTATTTCTTTGCATTCAATTACATAAACCCGTTTGTTAATTTCCTATTCGTCACTAAGCCTGTTTGGGTTGATCTCTTTATTTCATAAACCTTATGGATGAATTTATGTTATTTAAAAAAATTCCATCTTTACAATTTTCATTCCCTTTTAGATAGATATATTTCGCCCCCACATTTGATTTGAAGAAAAACTTTACACACATTGAATGTATAAACATTCGAGATCGGTCTGGCACGTTGCCGTAATGAGACATTATCACGTGATGCCACGATAGTACTGTAATCAAAAGAAACGAGAACTGCGCGAGACTTCCTGGTTCGGAGTTTTCAGCTATCCGTCCGGCTGGCAAATCGAAGCCTGACTCCAGCGAAAAGTGGCGATGGGAGAGTGCGGATATCGCTCCGTGTAGTGCTAACCAGACGGCAGCCACAACTCTACCAGCAAGCCGTCTGGCCCTTTGATGAACCTAGAGAAAGTGGCAGAACGTAAAACCACCTTTACACCGTGAAACAGACACCCGCCTCGTGTGTAGAGAGACACGGACGTAAAACATCTTCCGGAAACTCATTCGTCTGTGAAAAGAAAAGAATTACTGCAAAGGTCGTGAAGTTGTTTGAACTATCGCATACAGTTTCTGTTAAACGTAAAACGGGCCGCCATACAGGGGGGAGCGGCGGGAGTCACTAACTCAGATACAGCTACTGCGTTGCTACGACTTGCTCGTCACATTACTTCATTGTTACTCTAATGGAGTTTCTCCATATCCTGTGCAGCGTGGTTTAAGAAGTTTTCTTTTCCAGTTTTTGTTTAAAATTACGAAATGACTAACTGCTATTTATTTTATTTTATCTACATCTGGTTTGTGGTCTGCGTGTGCGCTCGCGTGAACCATGGTCCATAAATCAGGGTGCAGTAAACACAGATGGCGGAAACTGCTCCCAAACCAGAGAGAGAGAGAGAGAGAGATGACGTCGTCAGTACAGAGAGAGAGAGAGATGACGTCGTCAGTACAGCGAGAGAAAGAGATGACGTCGTCAGCAGAGAGAGAGAGAGAGAGAGAGAGAGAGAGAGAGAGGAGGAGAGAGAGAGAGATGACGTCGTCCATACAGGAGAGGAAAGAGATGACGTCGTCGCACACACACACACCCACAGCGAGAGAGAGGAGAGAGAGGAGAGAGAGAGAGAGAGATGACGTCTCCATACAGATAGAGAGAAGAGATGACGTCGTCAGCCCACACACACACACCACACACACCAGAGAGAGAGAGAGAGAGATGGAGAGAGTGAGAGAGAGAATGACGTCGTCAGCACACACACACAGAGAGAGAGAGAAGAGATGGATTCCTGATTCTTTATAAATACTAAACTAAATATTTTGCGGAAATACGTGTGTATTTCTAACAGTCATAATTATTAATCTGTTTACATATTCCGGCAGATTCTATATGAGCTAACAATGTTAAATGAGCCGTCATAATGGAAATGGATGTCTTCTAATCATATATTCTTTCAGTTTGGAATTATCGGAAGAGGAAATCTCGTCATTACTGAGTTGCTAAAGATAAATAAAGAAAGGCCAACTTTACTGGCGCGAAAATGATATTGCTATTTAGTGGCACCCCGAAGACGTTTCTCGTTCTCTCTTGGTATGCTAGATACAACCTGTACCTGGTTGAACACGTAATGCAGAATAAATAAATACGTTTTTTTTCTTGCAGTATACATTTTTCTCTGAACAAATAATTATTTATGCATACAGCAGCGTAAGCAAATCTGGCATCGCTGCGTAATTTACGAAACTTTACTATAAATTGTGAAGAATATAGGCATAAACTTTCAGAACAGTTCGCTAGTTTTGGGTGTAATAATCCAAACTAAGGATGATATATTTTAAACCCACGAGCCAACTGCGATGGAAGCACGATTCTCATCAGCCATTAATGTAGATTTTCTTCCGTGAGATGTCGCTCTACATCCGAACGCCAGCCGAACTGTTTTGCCCCTTTTCAGCTAGCCAGCTTCGTTTAAAAGCCTTAGAGAGACGATTCAGAGACGGAGTACCAGCTTTTACGCTTGGGAAAGATGGGATTCTAAAGTGTTTACCCACTTAGTGATTTGCGCCCAAGTGTCTTTCATCCGGTCCCACTAGAATTTATTGTCGATTGTTTTCTTTCTTGTTTTCAAAGAACCACGAGGCCTTTAATAATGTCGTTCGCTGTTAAATACCGCTGGAGCACCGTTTAATGTATGCCATGCTTAGATATATTACCCGTCATCACCGGTTTGGCAATTCAGGGAGCCAACCCAAACTGTCAAAGGTAATCCGGTAATTAGAAGTTAAATGCGGCTTTACATAGCACCAGAACAAAGTTGGACATATGCACACCTGTAAACAGACTGGGCCTGGCTTATATTTAGGAAAAACTATTTTAAAAAAGGTTCCTTTTATTTGAGCTTTAGCGTTTAGATAAGAACAGTTTAAATTAGCCAATAAATACGAAAAAAACTTCGGTTCTTTCATCTGCGCGTGGGGTCTGCCTTAAAATTACCCCTTATTAGAAACAATTTGACAAAGTTTGGGGTTTTCAAAAGTAATGAATATTCTTACAGCAAAATTCAGTGTCGTAAAGACGGGTGGTCTGACAAATCGCTGCCGGACAAACTGTCAGGTATTGTTTTATTCCAACATTGCAATAGCATTTACTGTCTAGCAGGCCATGGTTGTCAGCCCGATAATGGCCAGGGATCTACTGTCAAATGCTCTGGTTTCCAAGATGGTTTAAATCAGGAAACAAGAAATTATAACAAAAGAATGAATGTGAACAAATACATAACTCAGCATCTTTGCAAGCTGCTTGTAACCAGGTCAACGAGAGCAGTGAGGAAAGAAGTCCATTGTCTTATTGGTAAAGTTTTTAGTTCTTGGAGTGAGTTTGGTGGGTTGCAACGTTTCTTCCCAGGGCATCCCAAACGTTCTCAGTAGACAAGAGAACGTTTTAGACAGATCACGATGGTCTTGAAGAAATTGTTCGATTACATGTGCCCTGTGCAGACGATCGTTGTTGTCCATTAAAATGAAATTATATACAGTTGCACCTGAGCGTGATCTAACAAACGGATCCGGAAGCTCGTCCCTCTACCTCACTGCAGTCAGCGTACCACTCTGAAATGCACGCAGGCCTGTACGCCAAGCCAACGAAATACCTGCGTAGACCATCGCACCTCCACCGCTGTAGTAATCTATTTCTTCCTTGATGTCTGTGAGATGATTCCGTGTTCCACGTCCCACTCCAGATGAGTATGCCTCATGTGTCACATTGAAAGCCCTATCATCAATCACCAGAAAAGAGAACATGACTCCGATTAACTGGCGTCTAAGCGACATATTCAAGGCACCGGCTTCATCCTCTCCTATTTGGCGGCGGATCAAGGGAATAAAGCCGCAAGTCGTCGCTCCACTGGCTCTTTCGTCCTACCTACTGCGGATGATTAAGGTTGGCAATAACCTTGTGGCAGAGAGATCGGCTGTAAGTCCTGTCAGTGTTGGTTTTCTGCTTCACCAGACCCCAAAAATGGCACTTAGCGATCAGCTGCCAGCTTTGTGACCTCGAATTGGTCTTAGGAAAATAACACCGCGAACGTTAAAAAAATCTTTCCGTTCACATTTAGGCATCGCGCCATCTGGCGTCTGTCCTATCAATAACTCTCCATCTTAGAGAATATGTCTAACGATAGCAGTTAGCATTGGCGCCGCCCTTCAGAATAAATACTGTCCTAACAGAGCCAAATATGACACGAGGACAAGACAACTTTTGATTCATGCCTTTATACAAAAAAAACAATTTACATGTCCGTTCTGGAGAATTCTTCAAATATTTCTTCGAAAAAAGTTCTCTAGTATTTTCGAACAGACGATAACGACAAGAACGAACTCGTGTGGTTTGTTATTCCTGTATTACACTCGTGTTTGCTGTTTAACAAACCGTCATCGCAGAAGCGAATCCCGTAGAGTTTTTTAGTCTAACATAACGCGCTGCTCTACTGTTTAAGTTCAGTAGAACTCATGAATCTAATGCGAAATAAATCATCAGTACCGGAGGGATCTCCTAGTATCTCCTTTAGTCCAATATTACAAATGGTGTTTTCTCTCTCTCTCTCTCTCTCTCTCTCTCTCTCTCTCTCTCTCTCTTCTCTCTCTCTCTCTCTCTCTCTCTCTAGCCGTCTGGTCCAATACCTAAGTACCATAGTGTCGAAAGTGAGCTTTTAAATGATAGCAGAGTTCCAGTTCGGTCAGCTATGTTTGTCAATTAGTTCCAAGATCGGCATACTTTATATCAGTTGATTAGCCTGCATGCAGTAACAGATACAAATTAAATAATCAAAGAGGTAAATTTACATATGGTAGTAAGCCCAAAGAGTATTTAATATTTATATCAGGTAAGCTAATTAACGTGCTTCCATTCACAGAGGTAAATAATATTTTTTTCTTTTTTTTTAAAACTGGCAATGCTAATAGCTCGCACGTTTACGAATAACAGGTAAGCTAAACAATCTGCGCAAAAATAATTAATTAAAAGTAAATGAAAACTGATAACTTGATTAAATGCTTTGCAAACGCAAGACGCGGTTGTATTTCAGCTAATTAGCAATCGCGGAGTAAAGAATCATCAGGCTAATTAATGTCGTGACGTTGTTAATGAATATAAATTAGACATTCAGACTAAATTTTCCGTAATATTTTTTGTTTACCTTTCCTTGCCGACCAATCAGTATTCTCAAGAAATACCATAAACGTTTGTGGGGGGGATGGGGGTGGCATCACAACCAAGCGAAAGGTTCGAACTCCTGTTTATCCTCCAGTCCACTCCGAGCAGAACCGCGGTTACCCAACAGTTCACAATTCTTTCAAGCGGCTCGAGCACTCGCGCGGTATGGCAGCGCCATCTTCCGTGGGGAGGGGGACACAAGAGCAGACAAACGTAGCCAGAGCAGAGAAAATGGCGAGAAGTCATCACTTGTAATGTGACATGGCACCCCTCGGAAAAAAAAAAAAAAAAGCATTTCGGGTTTCTCTTCAAGAGATCGTCTCACATTCCTCCACTTGTAGCTAAATGCTTCCCAAAGTGATGCACTGGTTATCAGTCAGGAATAGACATCTAGGTAAATAACGAAATATTATCAGTCTGCTTACTGCTTATTCCCTCGGGCTAACAGTTAACATAGTTTTCTTCTTCTTCTTCTTCTTATTATTATTATTATTATATTATTATTATATTATTATTATTATATATAGGTTAAAGCAGTAAACAAAGCAGTAACATTACTGCAAACAAGAAATTCTCCTTAGAATTCACCTAAGTTCAAAAATAACTTTTAATCTATTTGGTAGAGTGGTTCATTATTCCTTCGTGTCTTTAACATAGATCAGTTATGCTGTGACGCTAATTGACGCAAGCTCTTTGTAAAGTCTGCCTGTCTCTCGCCCTAATAATTCTTCCATTCTTCAGAAAAGACATTCGCACGCACGCACGCACACCCACACACACACCCAAACTTAAATTGCGCACGCTCCGCGGCGCTCGGACCGGTAGGGGGCAGAGAGAACTCGTCTTGACAGATGGAGAAAGTCGTATGCGAGCCGGGCTGCTCTGAAACTCAGCTATCTGGGGCCTCGGTCTCATCAACAACGCGCGCTCGCGCTTCTGTTCGTCGCCTCGTTCCCAGTTCATCGTGGATCCGTCACACACACACACACACACGAAAACATACATGCACGCGGGCAGGCCTAAACGAGATTAGCTAATTAGAATAACCCAGTGTACTACTACAAACCCTAAAGTTAACCCTCCAAAAAAAAAAAAGGTATATAATAGAAACTATGGTAGTTGATTAGGACGGAGAGGATAGACTAGATAGAACATTGAGTGAACAGAGCTAATGAGTAACCGAACAAATTTAAAAGGTGTGATGCTAGAATACCGAACTCGTGATGAATGCAGTTAATTAAGTAAGTAAATACAACTGATTAGAATTATCTTTTTAAAAAATACTAAATACATCTAAATGTGAATAATTAAATTACCGGTTTGTAATTACCAGTAACCGCTAATTAACAATTATCTGGGCTGATTCAAAATACTAACTCCCAGCCCACATAAATCTAGCAAATATCTAATTTGTCTACTATGTTGAGTAACTGTTCAATAATTAAAAATTAACTAACCGAGTTCGAATTAAGGCATTAAGCAAATTGAAATAAAGCATCTACTGACTGAAATTACTTTTCTAACACATTTCGACTAATTAGCGAATTAAATATTAATTAAATTATTGTCAGTCCTAACGCTGAAAGTTCTTGGATGTTCTCCCAAAAGCGACAGCAGCGAGTGTGATATAATCATAGATGTTTTCCTTTTACATCCACATCAACTACAGATTAATAAATAAACATCTGCCTAGATGTAACATCTCTTCATATTTAACAAACTATTGGAATGATCGTTTAGAATTTTTATCCTGTGCTAACCAGTCGTCCGCATATTTAGGCAAAGAAATCGAAAATAAGCACATTATCTCGTCGTTGTAGCTTGTAATTTCTATTTAAATAATTTCTGGTCGCACTAAAATAAATGAGGAATTTCCGTTTATCCGATCTTTCGTCCTTCCTTCCGTCCGCTGATCTCTGAAATGTTCTACCCACAGCGAAGTAAGGAATTACGATACGACCACGTCTCTGAAGGTTACCGATCTAAGGCAGCCAGCGAAAACACCGAGAGCTCAAAAACACAGCACCGCCTTTTGCTTGTTCGTTCTATTCATCACTCTAATGTAACAGTTGTAAAATCGGTTTGTCCTTACAGCTGGGCGAACTACATGGGAGTGTAAACGGTCGTCCAGTCGGATTCATCAATACAAAAAACTGGGACGTTAGACAATCTCTCTCTCTCTCTCTCTCTCATTCTCTCCTCTCTCTCTCTCTCTCTCCTCCTCCCTCTCTCTCTCTCGCCCCCCCCTCCTCTCTCTCTGTAATAACGTCATCTCTCTCTCTCTGTAATAACGTCATCTCATATCTCTCTCTCTCTCTCTCTCTCTCTCTCTCTCTCTCTCTCTCTAAACAGAAACAAACTGTCTATGCTCCCTCCGCACCATTCAGCGGCCCGCTACCCCACCTGTAAACCCGACCACAACTAACGAACGGTTCATGCTGTCACCTCAAACGAACAGACCAAACCAAAGCGTTTGCTACTGCTAGCGTTAACAGGTGTTAGTTATCTCCGTTAAACCACCTCGGTATTCAGCGAGCGGAGGAGATACCGCATGAAACTAAGAGCTAACAAAACAGCAATAATAGAACGACGGGTCGCCTCACTGAGAAGGAAGAATGAGAGACGACGGACTGGTTCTGTTTGCTGTTATTACCCTATATCACCCGCACTATAGTTTTATCTTTATCACTATTATTGCCCCCCACCCCACCTCCGGCAGCTCCCACACGCAGATCACCCGCCCGCGTCCCGAGCGACTCCGGGGTCTGTAATAGGAAGGAGGGAAGACGGGGAGATTTGGGGCCCGAACTGAAGAAAAAAATCCGAAACCCAAAAACACTTTTGTTTTTCTTTCTTCTCTTCTAGTTGTTATCCAAACAAAGCAAACTTGATTCCAAGCCACTTACCAGAAGCGCGGCCAAGAGCACAGACCGGGCCGACATCGTTGTGTGAACTCGATGTTAATGTACCATCCACAATAAGGCAATTGTAAAATTGCCCAGAATGTAGGTGTCAAGTCCTTCACCACGCATTAATTCACTGTCCCACCAGTCAGGAGGCTGTAAGTAATCCGTGCCGGGCTATGTCATAATAATTATCCCTGAGAAATCGTTTTCTGCTGATGCGCTCCCGTGCCCGCCTGCCTGTCTGTCTGTCTGTCTGTCTGCGAGCGCTCGGCGTTTGATCCACTTGTTGGACGGAAAGTTTACTCTCTCCTTCCGCTTACCGTCGGCGATTCACACCTTCCGACAGACGCGCACTCCTCCCCCCAGCGCGAGGGGTTGGGGCTGCGATCGAGTGAGTGGCGGGGCGTCGAGACGAACCTTTCTCTCCGTCCTCTGCGGTTAACGACAGAACTGCAGCGAGGAGGGGGGGGTATAGGGGGAGAGGAGGAGGAAGTTATTCTGGTGACCGGCCGTGCGCGTGGGCGCCCGCAGCCAGTGTGTAAACACGCGCGCTTTTCGATTCTTATACAGATATCTACCGGAATTCCCCACCCCCCACATTAACTCGAAGCCGATCGGAGAGGAAGAAACGCGCGAGACGGCGACCCACCGACCGACGAAGGGGGGCCGGGCCGGGGGGGAGGGGCGGGCTATCGAAAGCGCCCGCTCCAGAAACACGACAAGCGCGTGGTGAAAGTGACAGCTGGACGCGGGGTCGCTGTGCGAGAGGGAGACCCGAGGAAGACAGAACTGGGTCAGTGGTCGCACTATCGCAGCGGGCGCTCTGCTGCTGTGTCTGATGATCGCCGATCGGGTCCGAGAGAGAGAGAGAGAGAGAGAGATATGTCCCGACGAACGAATGCACAGACTTGGATCGCAGCCCCGAGCACGGCAGCCCCTGTTCACCTGGCGGCGGCCTCTCTGCTTGTGCGGAGGAAAAACTGAGTACTCATCACTATGCAAAGTTTATCGACGTGGGAATTAAATATTGTTTCTCTTACCCCGTCAGCTATCCTTTCTCTTTTGACTCACGAATGCATGCATTTCCGACGCTCGCAGTAAAGCCTTTGGCCCCTAAAGATGCTATTTTCCACCCCCTCCCACCAAATACTACGTCCCGCAATAGAAATAGGCACAACTACAGAACTTCTGCGTTAAGGGACCGTTTCAAAATCAACATAAATGTAGGTTGTTTTTTTTTCACCCCGAAAATTCCACGTATGGTGATGACCCGAGGTGTTAATCCTAGTGACTGACCTGGTGTGATTGTAGCCTTCAGGAACACAATTAACCCCCCCCTTCTCCATGTGCACTGACCTCCATCAAGGCTTACTGCAAAATCGAGTGCACCGAGGCAACCCAGGTAGGGAGTTGATAGCGATGAGTCAGAAAACTCACTATTCTAACTAGAAACCCATCACAGATCTGGTCCTTTTTTGGCACCTGCTCCACTCTGCCACCGCTCCCATAAGATCCGACGAAACCTTCACGGCTTAGACTGCCCTTAGGGGAGGGACCGTCTCATCCCATCTAAATGTTTAATTAGATTAACTCAAAAACCCCGCCTATCTGAACAGTGCTTCGTCTTATTTATTGCCCGTTCCACACCAACAAAATAGATGATTGAACATAAAGCTCTTTCTGAGGTATTTGAATGTACGTGATAAACAGAGCAGCAGCCAGATAGTATGAAGAGCAGCTGTCGGTCGAGTGGCTGAACGAGAACCTCAGACAGCCCGACTGCCAGCCCACGTCCTTTTCCTAAGCCGATCCGCCGACCTTGAAATGATCCACGCCGAAAGTCTTCCACTAATGAGAAAAAATCTAGAGACTCTGTCTCTTTCTGACATTCCTTGCCTTTCTCCACAAATATCGGACGTTTTCAGAGCAAAAATCAAGTCGGAAGGAAACGGCGCATGCGCAATCACAGTAGGAAGCATGGGAAAATATTTCTCGTAGGGCATGTAACCCGGATGTAGCGTACTGGCTTCGATGGCTGCGTGTTTAAAGAAAAATATTATTATTATTATATTATTACTATTATTATTATTATTATTATTATTATTATTATTATTATTATTATTATTATTATAGTATTTTTTATTATCTTAAATTTATACATATAATTAATACGGTTATTTTCTATATATTTAATTTCAGTCTAAAGCCATTTTCTCTACTAGAGATGGATTCACACAAGAGTTCCTCTTGTATTAATTCCGCATCCCAACCAAGCGATACTCTCAGAGGCTCAGCTCTCTAGTCATCCATCATTCCCGTAACG